>JALGBA010002249.1:0-35701 GCA_023970755.1 Azemiops feae | reverse complement strand
TCCAGAATCTGCTGTGCAAAAATGTAACAGAATAATAGAATAATACAGCTGGAAGGGACCTGGGAGGTCCTCTAGTCCAGCCCCCTGCCCATGCAGGAGACCCTATACCACTTCAGACAAATGGCTGTCCAGTCTCTTCTTAAAAGCCTCCAGTGATGAAGCAATCACAACTTCTGGAGGCAAGCAGTTCCACTGATTAATTGTTTTCACTGTTAGGAAATTGCTCCTTAAATCCAGATCTCTGCTTAATAAATTTCCATCCGTTGCTTCTTGTCCTGCCTTCAGGGGCTTTGGAGAATAGCTTGACTGCCTCTCTTCTTTGGGGCAGCCCCTGAAATATTGGAAGACTGCTATCATGTCACCCCTGCTCCTTCTGTTCATTAAACTAGACATACCCAATTACAGCAACCGTTCTTCGTATGTTTTAGCCTCCAGTCCCCTGATCATCTTTGTTGCTCTTCTCTGCACTCTTTCTCAACATCTTTTTTACATCGTGGTGACCAAAACTGGATCTGGTATTCCAAGTGTGGCCTTACCAAGGCATTATAAAGTGCTATTAAAACTTCACGTGATCTTGATTCTGTCCCTCTGTTAAGGCAGCCTAGGAGTGTTAATGGGAATTAAGTCCGGCGTGGTTGACCCTCTAGTTCCCTTCTCTACTTCATGGGAGACAAAGCTGTCTGCTAGGTTCAACAGGAGCCTGCTTGATCTCCCACTAGGCGCAAAACCCGTCTCCCAGTTGATGTCAGGGTAGTCAAAGTTATTTCTCATATATAGTGCAACTCCACCTCCTCTTTTATTCAGTCTGTTTCTTTTCAACACTTTAAATGTTAAGATACTAAATTTAGTAGCTGGAAGAGTAAAGCCAGAACACACAGTTGTAGTTGATTGGTTGGAGAGCGCTGGCTCCTGTATGAGGTTATCTATGTTATGATTGGTTGCTGTACGTGTAAAGGGGGCGTTTCCCCTTTCCCCCCCCCCCCGACCTTTTCTTTTGTGTGCTCCATCTGCTGATTGATTTATCTCATGATGTTCCTGTGTTCCTGATTATCTTGTCTGCTGTGAATATAGATGCTAAATATATTTATGTAACACTACAGGTTTGTGTCATTTGGACAGCTGCTGTGCAATATAAATGTTATACTTATTGATGTAAAACTACAAGTTTGTGTCAGCTGCTGTGCAATTCCTCGACATTAAATCTCTTAAGTTGTGCCTTCCAGTCATGGGTTTCATCCCACTAAGTTTCGGTGATTGCAACGTCATACCTGCCTTTGGGTTTCAAGTTCTCCCTGGTTTATTCCTCGTACTTTGAGCATTGGTGTAGAGGCATCTGAGTCCCTTTTGACTGACCCTGTGTTTGGTTTCCACATCCCCTCTTTTTGTATCCGAGTTCTCCTTTTTCCTTTCCATTTGGTGGATTGCCCTGAGATTTGTGCTTGGAATTAGCTTCTAAAAAATCCGTCTCCCTCCCCCTTCAGTTTCAGTTTAAGACCCTTCGGATAGGACAAGCCAGTTGGCTTCCGAAGATGACATTCTCAGTTCTTGTCAAGTGTAGCTCATCCCCTGCCAGAAGCCCCTCGTGTGGGTATTGTAGACCATAGTCCAAGAATCCAATGTTCTCTCGACAGAACCAGCCTCTAAGCCAGGAGTTGTGCATATCCTTATTGGATGCTGACCTTTATTAGGAGTACAGAAGAGAACACCACCTGTGTTCCCCTCTCTTTTGCTTTGATACATACCTGCTCATAATCTCTTGATATTGTTTCCAGGGACTTTGTGTATCATTCATCCCCACATGAAAGAGGAGAAAGGAATAATAATCTGTGGATTATTTTTAGTAAGCCTCTCACTCACATCTTTGATACTTGTTCCTGGGAAACAGCTAACCACTAGTTTGACTGTCCATTCTACAAATTGCTGGTTCAGTTCCTCTGAGCAATGACTCCTCAATCACCAACACAGGTCTTTGTTTATCTTAAGGAAGTCTGGTCTGATTTCCCCCCCCCTGCAATTGGTACATTTGGTATGGTCCCTTTTCCAGGTGCCCGCAGGCTCTCTTCCAAGGGTGGGGGTATTACTGACAGGAGCCCAAGTCTTCTCTGTGTTTGAGACAGTTCCTCCACTGACCTATTCTTTATGTGCCCCAGATGAGGAATGGGAGGGAAAAAAATCTGCCCTTGGAGATCGACACCATGGGAATCCTGCAGAACCAGCCTGGATGACTTCTTGAGGGGGCAAGGCTCAGTTGGAGAGCTATCTAGGGGCATCTAGGGGTGCTGGGGAGAAGGGAGGGGCCTTCCACTGAGAGTTGCCCCCTTGATCTTTCCTCTCTCCTGCAGAGCTGCTCTCCCTCCCCCGATGGCAAATGTCTCCTACACCAGGAATGGCTTCAGGTGGACTTTCTGCTCTGGCCCAAAGAGGCCCTGGGGAAGACACCCTTCCCAACACTCCCTGCCCAGGAGCCCTCAAGCCAGGGAGATGGACATCAGTGCAACCTTCCCAAAGATCAAGGCCATTGGCCACAGGATCACTCAGGGCCTTTTGTGAGGAGGGGTCTCAGATGAGCTCCATTTGGGGGCCACACGTGAGACTCGCACAGGACTCTCTCTGTTGGGGACCATCAGGTCAGGACGGGGTCCTCCACCTAGGACATGAAGCAGGAGGACCCTCAAACTGTGCAGGAGACACTGCTCTAGGGTCTCCTCTGCCCAGAGGGAGGGGGCTTCAGACCCGAAGGCAGGAAGGGCTGTGGGGCAGCAGTGGCGATAGGTGGGCAGTCATGGAAAAGGCCTCTGGGGTCTCAGGTGGAAGCAGAGCAAGGGGGCCTGTGAGCAGGAGGGGAGTCCTGCCCCTTCCCCTCCCTGGATCTGCCCACCCTCCTCCCAAACCAGTTTTGACTTCGGACGTGAGGTAGCCGGGATGGTTGATCCAGAGGCAGGGGAGGTGTCAATCTGGGGAGGGGAAGGGGAGAAGGGAGGACCCTCCTGCAGGGGGGGGCAGGAAATAGGAGGAGGAAGAGGAAGGAAGGGAGGAGGAATTCTGGGCTCCTTTCATGCTTCCCCCCGCCAATTTTTTCTTTAAAATTATTTTATTGCTAAAATAAATTAAACATTCATTTAATGGCATCACTGAGCATGTGCTGATTGTCTACATTGTGGAAAAGGAAGCAGGCACACCATAGTTCATTATTAACTTAATCAATACTGATTTTTTTTCCATTTTAGAAATGTTCTTTCAGGTTTCCCCACATTTCACAGAGGATAAGGCAACGATACAAAACATAGCAGCAAAACATGGCCATACTGTACTCTAAGCTTCAAGCCTGATAAGGCTACAACAATGCACGTCTGCTAAGAGGAGTATGTGCACATATTAATTATTTTCAACATGTTGTTACAGAAGCAAGGAACAGTTTGCTGGAAATTAAACACAAGAACTTGGATCCCCCATACAAGCAAGAAAATGGCACTTTTAGCTTGTGCTGGTATTCGGAAGATCTTGAACATCTGCTAAGTGAATTCCAGGGTTTCCTATAAAGTTTATTCTTTTACAGCAAAGCGAAGGGAAGGGATTCGGACGAAGAGTAATGGAGATGAAGCTGCTGTGGATTTAAAGCCGGGAGAGATTTGGGTGTCTGGACTGACAGGCAGGTCCAGAGTCCCTGGGGTCAGTCTAGATGGTCTCCACCCCTCCCTCACAAGAAAGAGAGGCCTTCAAAGGAAGATGGGGGGGCTCAGCAGGAGAAGCTCCAGGCTGCCATTCTCTCCCTAATCTAAAATCTTGAGCCTCCATTTTCCGGAGGTTGCAAAAAAGACAGAAATTCATCAGCGACTGAAAAAGAAAAACTTCCTTTCCCATCAGGAAGCAGGAAGGACGGCAGGATTAATTCATGAGTGCTGTAGAAAAAAAGAGATGGGGAGAAAGTTAGAATATAAAGTGAAACCTTCAGTGTAAATAACTTATTATTCCTCTTTTTCAGCTGCCCCCCCCAGACAGACCCACATTGCAGGGGGGGTGTTGATAGACAGAGACAGGATGGAGGGAGGCTCCGCCCCTTTCAAGAAGGAAAAGACTGGGAAGGACCAGCAATTCATCTCCCAGGACTTGTGGAATATTCCCCAATTGACTTAACTGGGGGGTTAATCAAGAAAGGAGCCCCCCCCAGACGTTTCATATTAACAAAGAAGATGGGGCCAGGATGAGGGGTGGCAGCAAAGCTGGGTGTCAGTTTGCCAGAAATTGTGAGAAATGTCACAAGGAGACTTCCCTTCCCTTTTGCAATTTCCCAAAACTTGGAAACATCCTGGGCCATCACCAGATGGTCAACACAGAAATCAGATTGACCATGTGCTCTGCAGCCAAAGATGGAGAAACTCTATACAGTCAGTAAAAACAAGACCAGGAGCTGATTGTGGCTCAGATCATGAGCTTCTCGTTGCAAAATTTAGGCTTAAATTGAAGAAAGTAGGGAAAAACACTAGGCCACTCAAGTATAAAGTAAATCATATCCCTGATGAATATACAGTAGAGGTGACAAATAGATTTAAGGAATTAGATCTGCTAGACAGAGTGCCTGAAGAACTATGGACGGAGGTTCGCAACATTGTACAAGAGGTAGCAACTAAAACCATCCCAAAGAAAAAGAAATGCAAGAAAGCAAAATGGCTATCTGAGGAAGCTTTGCAAATAGCTGAGGAAAGAAGGGAAGTGAAAGGCAAAGGAGAAAGAGAAAGATACACCCAATTGAATGCAGAATTCCAGAAAATAGCTAGAAGAGATAAGAATGCCCTCTTAAATAAACAGTGCAAAGAAATAGAAGAAAACAATAGAATAGGGAGAACCAGAGATCTCTTCAAGAAAATTGGAGATATGAAGGGAACGTTTCATGCAAAGATGGGCATGATAAAGGACCAAAATGGCAGAGACCTAACAGAGGCAGAAGAGATTAAGAAGAGGTGGCAAAATTACACAGAAGAACTATACAAGAACAAGCTTAGCATCCCTGATAAGCACAATGGGGTGGTCACTAACCTAGAGCCAGATATCCTAGAATGTAAAGTGAAATGGGCCTTAGGAAAGCTGAGCAACAACAAAGCTAGTGGAGGTGACAGTATTCCAGCTGAGCTATTCAAAATCTTAAAAGACGATGCAGTAAAAGTGCTACACTCAATTTGCCAGCAAATTTGGAAAACTCAACAGTGGCCACAGGATTGAAAAAGGTCACTTTACATTCCAATTCCAAAGAAAGGCAATGCCAAAGAATGTTCAAACTATCGCACCATTGCACTCATTTCACATGCTAGTAAAGTTATGCTTAAAATCCTACAAGCTAGACTCCAGCAGTATGTGGATCGAGAACGTCCAGAAGTACAGGCAGGATTTCGAAGAGGCAGAGGAACTAGAGATCAAATTGCCAACATATGCTGGATCATGGAGAAAACTAGGGAGTTCCAGAAAAACATCTACTTCTGCTTAATTGACTATGCTAAAGCCTTTGATTGTGTGGATCACAACAAATTGTGGCAAGTTCTTAAAGAGATCTTATTTGTCTCTTGAGAAACCTATATTCGGGTCAAGAAGCAACAGTGAGAACTGGACACGGAACCACTGATTGGTCCAAAATTGGGAAAGGAGTCCAACAAGGCTGTATTCTGTCACCCTGCCTATTTAACTTATATGCAGAGCACATCATGAGAAAGGCAGGGCTACATGAATCAAAAGTTGGAATTAAGATTGTAGGGAGAAATATCAACAACCTAAGATATGCAGATGAGACCACTCTAATGGCAGAAAGTGAAGAGGAGATCAACCCTGACTGCTCTTTAGAAGGCCAGATCCTGAAGTTGAAACTCAAGTACTTTGGCCACCTAATGAGAAGGAAGGACTCACTGGAGAAGAGCCTAATTCTGGGAAAGATTGAGGCAAATAGAAGAAGGGGACAACAGAGAATAAGGTGGCTGGATGGGGTCACTGAAGCAGTAGGCGTGAGCTTAAATGGACTCCAGAAGATGGTAGAGGACAGGAAGGCCTGGAGGAACGTTGTCCATGGGGTCAGACATGACTTCACAATTAACAACAACAAGAAGGAAAGGTAATCCCGTAGGACTTTGTTTAAAAATCTGAGATTTGGTCATGATTGAGGATATCATTATTTTGGTTAAGACCATATAAAAAATGTGAGTTTTCCATCAGTACTGCACATTCCTATTGTACAGAAGATCCTTTGACTGAACACAGAGCCTCTCCTTGCCTTCACAAGTGTGCAGCAGAAGCCTCTAAGCAATTGGGATGATGTCATGAAAAGACAGGTCTCTTTTGCTCCTTGCTTCCTCCCGGCTGCATATCCCAATCCTTATTTATAACACTTACAAATGCCATGGTGAAAAGATTATTTGCAGCAGAACCAGTTCTTAAACATCCTGATCCTGAGGAACCTTTCATTATCCAGGCTGATGCTAGTGATGTTGTGGTGGGCACAGTCCTCCTACAAAAAAACCATAGGGGGGATCTGCAGCCCTGCACCTACACTTCACGAAAGCTTTTGGAAACAGAGAGGAGATGGGCTGTTTGGGAGAAAGAGGCTTTTGTGGTGAGATGGGCATTATTAACTTGGCGCCATTTCTTGGAAGGGAGTAAAGTGCCTTTCGAAGTATAGACTGATCATTATTATCATTCAAAATAATCTTGAATTCCATAGAGAAGACACGGTTGGATCTATCACTCACACACCAACATCCCACTCACTTTACAGAAAGGGAAGGACAAACACAAACCTGTGGGACTTTGTAGGTGCCTGCTAATGTTGACATCTGGATAGAGCTGTCTCTCCTAGCTCCATCAACAATAGCCAAAAGTTTGTTCTTCCTTCCATAGCTGTAGTTGGGAACATTGGCTTCTCCAGTAGAGAGCATATCCAGCAAGGCATCTGAAGTGCCAAGGTTGTTTTCATAGTTGTCATAGATGTTGTAGCCAAGTGTGAGATTGTGCAGGAGCTGGGGATTCTCCTTCACCAGTTCAATATTGCAAATCATGCATAGTATATATTCCTTTCCATAGGATAACCTACTGTAAAACCATGATCATGTTAATATTAGCATCATCAACAGCAAGAACAATACTTTTTCTCCATTTAATCATCTTTTTTCTCTACAAACTAGCTGAAACATAAGCCAATATTGATCCAAAACTAGAGGCAAATGATAGTCACCCATAACCCTTTAATATTGTTAGTGTTGAGGATGGGGATAGTCCTCAAAATGGTTTAACAAATCAGAAACATACAATTATTTTTAGCAGTACTAATATTCATAGCCCAGAATAATTCAATCATTAAAGAAGAACCACCATTAAAGGAAGGAGATTTTTGATAAGTGATCCAGAGAAGCTGTTCTAAAAACAAGTCATCTTCTATTCCTTTAAAAATCAGACATTACATATCAATCGGTTATAAAAATATGGAAATGGTTGGGCAGAGGAAATTAGAACCATTTCAATCATTACTTTCAACCAAAGTCAGTATTCCAGTCATGAATTTAGGATTGAACAAAGAGAGGAAATTAATGTGGACTTCTTTCAGGTTTCATTTGCCTGTTTCTACTCTCAGAAAATAAGGCAAAAGAGAGAGGCTGTGTTAATCAAAAGGATTCAAAACATTTGTCAGATCCTGCAATATAAGAGTAAGTAAAACAAAAAGGAAAAAACAAGAGTGTTAGAACTGCAAATGGAGGGAATGAAACTCCATCGCATGACTTACAGCTGAATCTGACTAGAAGGAGCCATGTTGAAAGGTAATGCTGCAGGTGCTATTTCTGATGGAGAGATGACTATACCAATGAGAAGATCTCCTGGCCTATAATAGCTCCATGGCTTTTCTCCATCCTGATGGTCCAAATTCAGTGGGCACTTTATTCTCAGCTTCCCAGAGTGTGGCTTGGACACCAGCAGCATCAGAAGTAGAAGCAGAAGCAGGAGGTCCATAATTCATGGGGTGGAATCAATCTCCTTTCTCTTTCTAAAAAAGAATTAGAATTCAAAGCACTCTGACAGGGTGGAATACCCAGTGGCTTTCTGATTCAAACAGAGAAACCAAGATTCACCTGAAAGAGAGAGAAAATATATTCAAGAGCACAGCTCCAGTCTCTCTTGTAATGTGAGCCACAAAAAGCATAACATGTAATATTTATCCTTTTCTGATGCAAGATCCCTTCCATGTTGCTTCAGTCTGATGTTTACATCAAAGGCAGTCACTGGAGACCTAGGAGAAGAAGTCTCAGAGACAGGGATGGTGATGATTGCGGTGAGAAGGAGCTTCTGCTCTTGGAACTCTGAACTTCTTCAATGTAAGGAGGGATAGCTGGAGAAAAGCACGTTGGGGCAGTGTTCTGTAGTGGTCTTAGTCCTTCCTGTTAGGACATGTCCAGAAAGCCATGCTGGATGGAGATACTTCAACAGCCAGGAAAGTGACTTCTGCTGTCCTTCAATGGGGTCTCTTGCCTCCAGAGGCTGCTAGGGAAGGTCACCCAGAGTTATGGAGTTTGGTGCCATTCTAGGTTGGTGACACTTAACTCTAGTGCTGCCCGTGCTTCATCTCCGTGGAAGCACTCAGTATTCTTGAACCCAGCCTAATGTTCAGAGATTGGGATTTTCTTTTCAATGAGATCTCCATGTATTAATCCTAATTTGGAGCTGATTTCATAATTCCTTTTAACTGAAGTGAAATTTCATTTGCCATCTGTTCTAGAAACATCATTTTTTGTATGAGAGCTGGCTAAGAGGCAGGAAAGTGACAGCCTGGGATAGCACCAGTGGCACAGAGAGAGAAAATTGTAGAGTGGGTAGAAGTTTTAGTTTCCTTGACACTTTCCGGTGTTGTCTTTCCATACTGATACAACGAGAGCCATTAAATTTTGATGTTTCTTGGTTTAAATAAAACAATTGTGCTGTTAGGTCTGCAGTTGAGATGGTGGCAGCGCCCGTAGTGCGGTGGATGGTGTGACCTGATTTCTTGCCACAAGCACCCGGAATTTGGTTTAGGGGGACCTGGTGGCAGTTCCTCTGGTTGCGTAGATGCATTTGGTGTTTTGCGACTCCTGTGACATTCCCATCTCTGAGGCTTTGTTTGTCCTTCCTAGAAGCTTCCATATGCTTATACTTCAGAGTCCCTGTGTTCTGGTTTATCTTGGTCGATTGTTGATTATTTTTCTTACCTGGAGCGGGGATGTTAATATATACAGCTTGGCCTAGAAGGGAGAACTGGGGGTTTGAGTGACAGGGGGAGCTGATGGGATGGGCAGGTCCATCCTTACAATGAGGAGCACAGGATGACCAATATCCCAAGTCCATTATTTGAAAGTTGTTCCACTGTGTTGTCCTCAGCTTCCACTCTCAGTGCCTGGCTACCAGATCTTTGGTGGCTCCGGGTACCGGCTGTTCTTTTTGAATGCCAAGTGGATGTGTAACATGGCTTCTCTTGTCCATGATGTTACCTGCCATGTCTCCCTGAAAACTAGTTGTGTCCAAAGGGGAGGGAACCTCTCCTCAGTTGCAAATGCAGCCACCTACTTTGTGGGTTTGCCTCAGGTGAGAACCCAGGGAAGTGGAGGAGGGTTGGCTGTGGTCATCCATGGTTTGTTATAGACTCTAAACAGGTTGCCTCAGGGGGGTTGCAAGAAGTATTTTGCCTGCTGAAGTATTTTGTGTGAATGTGGCCCTTACTAGAAGATAAGGGCCACACCCAGGTTCAACCTGCAGAAATAAACCATGATTAAAAGTTGTAAGTGTGGATGCAGCCATTGGTGAAGTGAACAGGTTAAGTGGGTTGTATGGCTATGACAAGAGGTAGTCTGGTGTAGTGGTCAAGGTGTCAGACTAGTAACCAGGAGACCACGAGTTCTAGTCCTGCCTTGGACACAAAGCTAGATGGGTAAACCTGGGCCAGCCAACCTCTTAGAGCCCTGGGAAAGAGGCAATGGCAAACCACTTCTGAGAAACCTGGTCACCTATGGTCTTCCTGATTACTTTCACACACAGCCGGTTGAGGCTGTGGGGCTTCCTGAGTCTGGCTTCAGTCTTGCAAAACCAGCGAAGTGGACTACAATTTGCTAAACATGGGCAGATATTTTTTTAATCAGGTTGCTCTCTGTAAAAGCGGCAGGAAAACTCCAATCTGATTGTGACGGCGAGTAACAAGTCCTCATGAAGTTTGCAGACAGGCTGATGAAGTTGGGGTTCTGGAAGGGCAGGAGGGCTGCAAGACGATGATGTCCCTTCCTGTCAAGTGCAGGGAGGGTGTGCTGGAAAAGAGGAAGGCCGGTGGAGCTCCTTCGTGATTCGGCTCAAGCAGCCTCAGGCATGGTTGGAAAACGTTTCTTTGAGGGCGAAGCCTTCCTCACAGGCAGCAAGGGTGGGAGAGCTGCAGTGACATCACAGCAAGGGTGGTTCCACAGATTGGGGTGTCCACGTCAATGCACCCCCTTCTGTTAGCAGCACAGTGCAGCATGGATGATCAGGCAGGAACCCCTTCAGGAGGCGAGTCCCGGGCACCTGCAGGCTAGGAGAGCTCACCTGAGTCTAGGGTGTTTGCACCCCTGTTTGCATTTGGCCAGGCTCAGCACACCCAGCATTGGTGGGACCCCCTTAGCCTCCTTTGCACAACTCAGTTGCAGAGACCTGCAAGTGTGTTGTGTGAGTGTCCCAGCAGCTGGTTGACAGTTGTGCGTGCTCTGCAGAATTGAACCAACTGAGTCAAACTCCAGTGACCATCATGGAAGCGTGTGCTCTCCTTAACCTGGATTGGGGAGAAACCCTCTTTCCTGAGCTGGGTGGAGTCATCAACTGAATTAACGGGTGAAGTTCACAGCTCATGTTTAGGCCATCCAGTTTTTTTCAGTCATTTCTGCACTATTTTTAGCAAGCTGGACACATCTCAGCCTGGCAATGACCACAGGGAGGGGCAAAGATTTTGGGCTTCAGAGGGAACCAGATTAAAAGTGGCTTCTTTCTCCCTTGCATTCCCAAAGAAACCTGTAAGGAGCAGGGGACTTTGGTCATCCATAGAGCCCCTGACAATATTGACTGAGATTTTAAAACTCTAAATATAAAGTTTAAGTTTAAATTTAAATTAAAATAATATTAAAATTCCAGTAGCTGGGAACCTTGTTCTGTGCCAATGTGTGAAGCACATCATTAAGCTAAGCCAGCCTCTGGTTTAGATATTTTGGCATGATACATTATGCCAATGTAGCAGTTCTCTTCCCTTAACCTAAGTTAAGGGTGTTGTGTGAACTCACCCAGCTGGTTGTGCTGCAGAGAGGTGACAAGAATTTCCCAATCCTGACAAGGAGGATGGTTTCATGTCCTCATGAAGGAAAAACTGGGGGGGGGGGCAACGAAGCACAGGTCCTGAAGAGCCAGGAGTGAGAGAGGGGCCTACAGGAGGTCTGTGGGCCTTCCGGGCAAGGGCAGTGGAACAACTTGCCTCCAGAAGTTGTGGGTGCTCCAACACTGGAGGTTTTCAAGAAGAGACTGGACAGCCACTTGTCTGAAAGGGTAAATGGTAGGGTCTCCTGCTTGAGCAGGGGGGTTAGACTAGAAGATCTCCAAGTTCCCTTTCAACTCTGTTATTCTTTTTCGGGCATGCAGTATATCTAGCAAATTGTTAAAGGGGGTAGAGATTTGAGGACAGAGGTGGGGAGTTTAGTTTTAGCACCCAATTTGGGGAGGGAGGTGAAAGATGAACAAATTTGTCTCTCCCAGCTTTTGTTGTGTCCTTTATTGAAGAGATGTGGGTTTTGGGGGAGAGCAGGGGGGGGCAAAGCCAGGAAAAGGTTTCAGGAAGCTCATCTGAAGCTGCCCCATCGTCATGCAGTGTCTGGTTTCCCAAGCCTAGCAAGAGCCAGGAGAGCTTTGCAGTCTCCCAACAGCCTGAGGATCAGGGTGGAAAGCTTCAAAAGCAGCCGCCATTTCTACAAGGACTCGTCGGAGTATTGCAAATGGTGGCCACTTCTGGCAGGCCTGGGGATCAGACCCAAGCACTGCAGGGTCCCGTTGGGGGAAAGATCGAAGGGGGAGAGAGGGAGGGCACTGCAGCATCCCCATGGTCAGTCTGAAGGGCAAATGACCACAGGGGCATTGCAGACATCATAACTTTGAAAGAGCTTTGTATATAATTTTTGGGCATCCATCATAATTTTGAATATTTGTTAAATGGCCTTTCATATCATGAGTACTAACAATAATACATTTTTTCTCTGCTTTGCACATATCAGCCCAATCTATGGAATATCAACATTTACATTCCTTGAGACACATTAAATTAAAATACATTGAATTACATTCCTGAAAAATGAATTCAGAAGAGGGAGAATTTGTATAGGAAAGGAATCCCACTCATAAGAAAAGGTCTCAAATAATGTTTGGCTCAGGACAACAAGTGTTAGACTGACACCCACAGAGCTACCACAAATTGTGCAGTAGAATCATAATTGCTAACCACCCTGGCTGGGGTGCCTAGGGGTGCCCCTCTTGCTATTCTGTAGGACCCCCAATGGCTCCGGCTTCCAGCCAGAGGGAAAGTTGTTACTCAACTACATCTGCAAGGCCCCGAGACCCCCAATCCTTCTATAGCATGAAGGGACTGGACAGCCATTTCTCTGAAATAGTATAGGGTCTCCTGCTTAAACAAGGGGTTAGACCAAAAGACCTCCAAGGTCCCTTCAAACTCTGTTATTCTGTTATTCTCTCCACAGTGGCTGGGGAGACATTTTCATTTCACAAAAGGAAAGCTTTCACATTTGTTCAAAAATGAATGGTAAAATATAAGTGCTTTCAACTAATACCAAAATTAATCTTAATACAAAGTGTTTTCTATTTCAGCTCTCTAGTTTCTATAAGCTCTTTATCCACACTATTTCCTTTAATGTCAGGGGTTTATCTCAGGGGTTGCCCCAAAGAAGAGGGGGTCAAGCTATTCTCCAAAGAACCTGGAAGGACAAGAAGCAACGGATGGAAACGAACCAAAGAGAGAAGCAACCGAGAACCAAGGAGAAATTTCCTGTTAGAACAATTAACAAGTGGAACAACCTGCCTCCAGAAGCTGTGAATGCTCCAACACTGGAGGTTTTTAAGAAGAGACTGGACAGCCACTTGTCTGAAATGGTATAGGGTCTCCTGTCTGAGCAGGGGGCTAGACTAGATGACCTCCAATGCGCCTTCCAGTTGTATTCTATTCTATCCAATTTCACTGCATCTTCCTCCTTTTTATCTGTTTTTAGTTTCCATTTCATATTTTCCTTCTGTCAAAGTTTTGAATTTTTCCTTCATTTTAAAGATAGATAGATAGATGGATGGATGGATGGATGGATAGATAGATAGATAGATAGATAGATAGATAGATAGATAGATAGATAGATAGATAGATAGATAGATAGATAGATAGATAGATAGATAGATAAGATATATAGATATATAGATAGATAGATAGATAGATAGATATATAGATAGGATGGATGGATGGATGGATGGATGGATGGATGGATGGATGGATGGATGGATGGAATGGATGGATGGATGGATTGATGGATGGATGGATGGATGGATGGATGGATGGATAGATAGATAGATAGATAGATAGATAGATAGATAGATAGATAGATAGATAGATAGATAGATAGATAGATAGATAGATATAAACACTCTCATTTTCTCCTACTCTGTGCTGCATCTGGTCAGAGTTTCCTAAAAGAGAGAAGATTTTGCCTTCAACTCCTCCAGTTCTGAGCCAAGACAAAAGCCCCGCCCCTTTCTCTCCCTAGTGGCTGCCTCTAGTCCTGACCTGTCCCTGTCGCCGTGGCAACTCAGCAGCAGCCAATGAAGCAGGAGGGAAGAGACAATGGTTGCCTGGGAGCTCAGCCACCAATCAGACTCATAGAGAAGAGTTTGAATGAACAAAGACAAAGGGGGGGGGGACAAGAAAATATCCAATAAGGATAGAAAATTAAAAGTTTTTCATGTGATGAGAAAGAGGCAAAAACTGCCAGAAATGCAGAGGGAGGGGAGGCCGAAATCCTGAAAGGGCCTTTCCCCCCACCCAGAAATGGCTGCAATGAAGAGCTTCTCCTCCGGGGGGAGC
Source organism: Azemiops feae (assembly GCA_023970755.1). Taxonomy (NCBI): domain Eukaryota; kingdom Metazoa; phylum Chordata; class Lepidosauria; order Squamata; family Viperidae; genus Azemiops; species Azemiops feae. Next base: position 21,570 of record JALGBA010002249.1, on the reverse strand, counting down.
TTGGGCAAGTGGGGGGCAGCGGCTGCCCAGGAGAACCCGGCTGGAGGGACTTCGGGGGCCACGAGGGACCCCCAGGATGCCCCTTCCTCAGAGCCCCAGAGGGTCCCTCCAGGGAGACCCCCCTCGCCTTTCCCTCCCCAGCAAAGCCGGATCCCCCTTTGGAGACAAAGGCCCTGCATGGCTTCTCCCCGACAGGAGCCTTTCCTGGAAACACACGAAGAGGAACCGGAGCTTCACAAAACCCCCCTTGACTGCATCTCCCCCTGAAATGCAACTCCAAAGCCCATAATCCACCTTAGTCTCTTCCCAGAATGGGGAGTGTGAAAGGGTTCCCCCAGATCCCCTCTTCCTGTCAAGGTTCCGACTAATGGAGCACTTCAAAGAACTTCCAGGCATTGTTTATTCTGAAAAGTCTTTAATGCTGAACACAATGTCGGCACATCATGGATTGATGCCAAGATCTGAATTTCCTTTTCTTTGCACATTACATTTAAAGCTATTCCCCTCCCCTATTTTGCAGTCAGAATTCACATTCTCCAATTAGCCTGAAGGGCAAAGATTCACTTCCGTTCCTTATCCCGCCCTCTCCTATCTTTCTCCTCCCCCCCACCAACTGAAATTAACTCTAAAAATACCAGACAGTTCTGCATATCTTGTCAAAGCAATAATATCCTATATTAGCAGAATTGACACCTCCTTCCTGAACCTTTTCTATGGGCAACATGACAAGTCTGAGCTTTGCTTTTCCCCCTGAGTGCCCCATGTGTGGAAGGGAGTGGCAGTGGAACATGGGTCCTTTCCCTTTCTTCCTTATGTGGAGTGAAAGGCATCCTTTATTTCTCTCATTTATCTCTCTCTCTCTCATTCTCTGTACAGGGATATGATTTTTTTTTTTAAACTATGTGAAGTCCTGATGACTAGTTTTTAACTAGCAGTTTTTTATTTTTTTTATTTTTTGATCCTGGTCTCACTATTGCATCAGTCTTTTTATATTGGTGCCCTTCAACATTAACTTTCAAAATAAAGTAAACTATTCCAGTTCCGTGACATGTTCAGGCATTAAGTAGTCCCCTGGGTTTTCTCCTTAACCATTATGCCAACAAATATCAGATTTCTTTTTCTTCAGCCACAGGTGCCCTTTATTCCCTCTGGGGCCAATTTCAAGCATGGAGCTTTCCAACCTCTCAATTCTTGCTGACGGATTTAATTCTAGCTCTGCCCTATCATTTTGAATCCTATGGGGATTATTCCCCTTTCATTTCTCTCCAGAGAAGTGCCCAACAAACTCTGAGTCCAAGAACTAGTTGAATTAGCCGGGGATCTCTGGTGAGAGGGAGAATTATTATTATTATTCTCAAAGTTTCAGCTCTACTCTTTGGCCGAATCCTCCAGGGGAGACTTTGGGCAGAGACAGATGGAATCAGCTGCAGTTCGCTTCTCTCTCTGACCCAGGAGGCCCAAAATGGAAATCTTTCCTGGTGGAGAACTCGGCTTTAGGCAAAAAGCGTCACTGGAAGATTTCAGACTTGGGACATCCCTCCCCACTCAAGATCAGGGCTGTCTGTCTTCCTTCACATCAAAGTGTGCCACCCTGGGAAAAATAAGAGCTGAAAGCCAATGCAGCTGTTTCTGCCTACTGGGGTCACCCCCCCCAAAGAGCCCCCTTTTCCATCTCCTTTCCCCAAATGTGAGCTCTTTCTTCAGCCCCTCCTTGACTCCCTTGTGCCCCCACCAAGCCCCTCTTTAACGTATAGAAGTGTTGGGGGTCCTGCAGCCTTCCATATGTGGTTGGGTAACATCTTTCCCTCTGGCTGGAAGCCTCTTCCCCTTTGATCCTGCCCCAATGGGACCCTGCAGTACTTGGGCCTGATCCTCAGGCCTGCCAGAAATTGACACCATTTTCAATACTCTGACAAGTCCTTGTAGAAATGGCGGCTGCGTTTGAAGCTTTCCACCCTGATCCTCAGGCTGTTGGGAGACTGCAAAGCTCTCCTGGCTCTTGCTAGGCTTGGAAAACCAGACACTGCATGACGATGGGGCAGCTTCAGATGAGCTTCCTGAAACCTTTTCCTAGCTTTGACACCACCCCTCTTACTCCCGCCAAACCCCACATTTCTTCAATAAAGAACACAAAAAATGCTGGAAGAGACAAACTTTTTCATCTTAAACTGCCCTGTCACTCGAATTAGGTGCTAAAACTAAACTCGCCATCTCTGCTCTCAAATCTCTATCCCCGTTAACACTTTGCTAAATATACTGCATGCCTGAAACAGAACAACAGAGTTGGAAGGGACCTTGGAGGTCTTCTAGTCTAACCCCCTGCTGAAGGAAGAAACCTCACCATTTACCATTTCAGACAAATGGTTGTCCAATCTCTCCTTAAAAACCTCCAGTGTTGAAGCACCCACAACTTCTGGAGGCAAGTCGTTCCACTAATTGTTTTGTCAGGAAATTTCTCCTTAGTTCTAGGTTGGTTCAAAATATGTATGTTACTTATTTTGACACTAGACAGAGTCAAAGAATAGAAAGAAGGAAGGAAGCAAGCAAAGAAATTTTTGCTCTGTGTTGACAATGCTGACTGTGATGTTAGTGATGCTCAACAGCCCACCCCCTTATGTGAGGAGGGCCCCTCCCTCAGAAGAGAGGTTTATGAGTGGATTGGGTTGGGGGCTCTGCCTTCCTTTCTCTTTTCCAGAGCGCCCTCCCTGCCCTTGCCAGGAAGGCCCACAGGCATCCTATAGCTTGAACAGAGCCAGGCACAGCAATGGCTTGTGAAGAGAAGCAACGGCTTCTCTCATCCTGTCAATATTGCCATGCTGGATAGCTATGGACTCTGAATCCAAAAGCAGATCCTTTAAAAGTTTCAAATACTCTGTGCAGACGTACTGTATTGGTCATCACATAGATGGTTTGTGGGAAATCTAGGTGAATTCACACAACACCCTTAACTTTTGGGTAAGTTTACACAACACATTTAACTTTTAGGTTAAGGAAAGAGAACTGCTATGTTAGCCAAATGTACCATGCCAAAATCTATATAATTCAGATGCTGGCTTAGCATGATGATCTGCTGCATACATTTGCACAGGAGAAGGTTCCCAACTATTGGAATGTATGAAATGAGATAAACATGTTTTAAGATCTCAGTCCATATTGTCAGGGGCTTGATGGCAGATCAAAGATGAGTCCCCCGCTCCTTCGAGGTGTGTTTTGAGATGCAAGGGAGAAAGAAGCCAGTTTTAATCTGGTTCCCTCTGAAGCCCAACATCTTTGCCCCTCCCTGAGGTCAGTGCCAGGCTGAGATGTGTCCAGCTTGCTAACACTACTGCAGAAATGCCTGAAAAAACCTAGATGACCTAAATGTGAGCTGTGAACTTCACCCGTTAATTCAGTTGATAAGTCTATACTGCTCAGGAAAGAGGGTTTCTACTGAATCTAGGTTAAAGAGAGCATACGCTTCCATGATGGTCAGTGGAGTTTGATTCACTCAGCTCAACCACCTGCTGGGACACTCGCACAACACACTTGCAGGGGCTCAGCAACTGAGTCCTGCAAAGGGGACTGAGGGTGTGCCACCAACGCTGAATGTGCTGAGGTTGGCCAATAGCAAACAGGATTGCAAACTCCCTGGACTCGGATGAGCTCTCCTAGCCTGCAAGTGCCTAACACTCACTTCCTGTGGGGGTTCCTGGCTGACCATCAGTGCTGCCAACCAAAAGGGGTGCCTTGACCTGGACCGCCACTGCATGGAAACCCCCTTCCTGTGACGTCACTGCTTCTCTCCCACCCTTCTCATCCGCTAGGAGGACTCCTCCCTCAAAGACACCTTTTCCAACCATGCCTGAGGCTGCCTGAGCTGGATTGTGTAGGGGGCTCCACCTGCCTTCCCCATTTCCAGCACGCCCTCCCTGCCCTTGACAAGAAGGGACATCAACCTCCTGCAGCCCTCCTGGCCTTCCAGGACCCCAGCTTCATCGGCCTGTCCACAGCCTTCATGAGGACTTGAAACTCGCTGTCATGATCAGGATTGGAGTTTTCCTGCCACTTCTACACAGAGCAACCAGGTTTTTTTTTTAAATAAATCTGCCCGTGTTTAGCAAATAGGAGTCCACTCAGCTGGATTTGCAAGACTGTAGCCAGACTCAGGAAGGCCCACAACCTCAGCTGGCTGTGTTTGAAAGTAATCAGAAAGACCATAGGTGACCCAGTTTTCCAGAAGTGGTTTGCCATTGCCTCTTTCCAAGGGCTCTGAGAGGTTGGCTGGCCCAGGTTTACCCAGCTGGCTTTGTGCCCAAGGCAGGACTAGAACTCATGGTTTCCTGTTACTAGTCTGATTCCTTGACCACTACACCAGACTGCCTCTGATCATAGCCATACAACCCATTTTACCTGGTCACCTCACCAATGGCTGAATTCACATTTGCAACTTTTAATCATGGTTTATTTTTGGAGGTTGAACCAATGAGTCAGTGAATTATGAATATTAATTTAACAGGGGCTAGCTGAATGTTAATTGATAACAGAAATAAGCTGGAGACACTTCTTGTAAGGGCCACATTCACACAACATACTTCAGCAGGCTGGGGAAACATTTTTTGCAGACACCCAACCTTGGGCGAAAAGACAGCTCCAGGTGCAGCCTCCTGAAAGCCTGTAACAAACCATGGATGACCACAGTCACCTCTCCGCCACTTCCCTGGGCTCTCACCTGAGGGAAACCCACAAAGAATGTGGCCGCATTTCCAACTGAGGTTTCCTCCCCTCTGGGGGTGCAACTAGACTTCAGTGAGACAGGGCAGGGAACATCATGGGTGAGAGAAGCCTTCTTACACATCAAGCTGGCATTCAAAAGCAACAGCCAGAATATGAGCCACTGAAGATCTGGTAGCCAGGCAGTGAGAGTGGAAGCTGAGAACTGAACAGTGGGACAACTTTCAAATGATGGACCTGGGATATTGGTCATCCTATGGTCCTCATTGGAAGGGTGGACCTGCCCATCCCATCAGTTCCCCCTCCCACTCAACCCCCCCAGTTCTCCCTTCTAGGCCAATTTGTCCATATTAACATCCCCCCGTCCAGATAAGAAACATAATCTATCAAGAATTGACCAAGATAAACCAGAACACAGGGATTCCGAACTATAAGCACTTGGAGGTCTTCTGGGTAGGACAAACAAAGCCTCATTATGCATCCACATAATCAGAGGAACTGCCACAAGGTCCCCCTAAACCAAGGGTGTCAAACTGCCAGCCCATGGGGTGGATGCATCATAGCAAAACCGTGTGCACCCCATTGCTGGCAATGGAAAAAAATTCATGATGCGTCATGACACATCACATGATGTTGAGAGTTTGACACCCCTGCCCTAAACCAACACCTTGATGGTTGTGGAAAAAATCAGCTATCCCAGGCTGTCACTTTCCTGCCTCTTAGGCAGTTCTTATGCAAAAAATGATCTTTCTAGAACAGATGGCAAATGAAATTTCACTCCAGTTACAAGGAATTATAAAATCAGCTCCAAATTAGGATTGAAACATGGAGATCTCATTGAAAAGAAAATCCCAAACTCTGAACATTAGGCTGGGTTCAAGAATACTGAGTGCTTCCATGGAGATGAAGCACAGGCAGCACTAGAGTTAAGTATCACCAACCTAGAATGGCACCAAACTCCATAACTCTGGGTCACCTTCCCTAGCAGCCTCTGGAGACAAGAGACCCCATTGAAGGACAGCAGAAGTCACTTTCCTGCCTGTTGAACTATCTCCATGCAGCATGACTTTCTGGACATGTCCTAACAGGAAGGACTAAGACCACTACAGAACACTGCCCCAAGAGGTGTATCTGTGACTTATCTCTAATGTGCTTTTCTCCAGCTACTCCTCCTTACGTAGAATAAATTCAGGGTCCCAAGAGCAGAAGCTCCTTCTCACTGCTATCATCACCATCCCTGTCTCTGAGACCTCTTCTCCTATGTCTCCAGTGACTGCCTTTGATGTAAACATCAGACTGAAGCAACATGGAAGGGATCCTGCATCAGAAAAGGATAAATATCACAGGTTATGTTTTTTGTGGCTCACGTACTGGACACACAGGAGCTATATTTTCTGTCTCTTCCAGGTGAATCGTGGTTTCTCTGTTTGAATCAGGAAAGCCACTGGATATTCCACCCTGTCAGAGTGCTTTGAATTCTAATTCTTTTTTAGAAAGAGGAAGGAAATTGATTCCGCCCCATGAATGATGGACCTCCTACTTCTGCTTCTCCTTCTGATGCTGCTGGTGTCCCAGCCACTCTCTGGGAAGCTGAGAATGAAGTGCCCACTGAATTTGGACCACCAGGATGGAGAAAAGCCATGGAGCTATTATAGGCCAGGAGATCTTCTCATTGGTATAGTCATCTCTCCATCAGAAATAATACCTGCAACATTACTTTTCAACATGGCTCCTTCTAATCAGTTTCGGTTGTAAGTCATGCGATGGAGTTTCATTCCCTCCATTTGCAGTTTTAACACTTTCTTTTTTTCTTCTTGTTTTACTTACTCTTATATTGCAGGATCTGACAAATCTTTTGAATCCTTTTGATTAACACAGCTTCTCTCTTTTGCCCTCTTTTCTGAGAGTAGAAACATGAGGCAAATGAAACCTAAAAGAAGTCCACATTATTTTCCTCTCTCTCTTCAATCCTAAATTCATGACTGGAATACTGACTTTGGTTGAATGTAATGATTGAAATGGTTCTAATTTCCTCTGCCCAACCATTTCCATATTTTTATAACCGATTGATATGCAATGTCTGATTTTTAAAGGAATAGAAGATGACTTGTTTTTAGAACAGCTTCTCTGGGTCACTTATCAAAAATCTCCTTCCTTTAATGGTGGTTCTTCTTTAATGACTGAATTATTCTGGGCTATGCATATTAGTACTGCTAAAAATAATTGTATGTTTCTGATTTGTTAAACCTTTTTGAGGACTATCCCCATCCTCAACACTAACAATATTAATGGGTGATGGGTGACTATCATTTGCTTCTAGTTTTGGATCAATAATGGCTTATGTTTCAGCTAGTTTGTAGAGAAAAAAGATGATTAAATGGAGAAAAAGTATTGTTGTTGTTGCTGTTAATCATGCTAATATTAACATGATCATGGTTTTACACTAGTTTATCCTATGGAAAGATAGTAACCATGATTGTCAATATTGAAGTGGTGAAGGAGAATCCCCAGCTCCTGCACAATCTCACACTTGGCTACAACATCCATGATGACTATCATAACACCCTCGGCATTTCACATGCCTTGCTGGACATGCTCTCTACTGGAGAAGCCAATGTTCCCAACTACAGCTGCGGAAGGAAGGAGAAGCTTTTGGCTCTTATTGATGGAGCTCACAGAGAAAGCTCCACCCAGATGTCAACATTAGCAGGCACCTACAAAGTCCCACAGGTTTGTGTTTGTCCTTCCCTTTCTGTAAATTGAGGGGGTGTTGGTGTGTAAGCAATAAGATTTTCAAAAAGAGGCTGGACGTTCATTTTGTCTGGATTGGTATAGGATCTCTTGATATGGGCAGGGGGTTGGACTAGAAAACCTCCATGGTCCCTTCCATTCCATTTTTGTTCATTTGTTTGAGAGTGTGTTTGGGGCTAAATGGAGCCATGAGCAGTAGGATTGATATGTACCAAAAGGTAAGACAAAGGTGTTGCCAATATGACATTTGGGTTGCATGTGCTGTTAAGAGGACTTGGCTCCTATTCTCATAATAATTATCTGATTATGAATAAGTCCAAGTCAAAAGTTATGGTCTTTGGAAAATGACAGCATTGCCATATAGGGCTAATTAATGAGGAGGCAACAGAGCAACTTCACACCTATCCTTACCTGGGGGAACTTTTCTCTGTGACTGGATCTTGGCTCCCTCAACATCAAAGGAGCTCATTTAGAAGGCACAAGTGAATGCACTGTTAATTTTTTAAAAAAAATCATAGGTATGCAGCTTCCTTAGACTGAATTATTAAATACAAAGTACCAACATTACAATATGCACTTATATTGAGCTGAACTTTGGGATTTAATTTATATCACTACTAGAACAAATCCAATCACATCGTCTGAGAAATATCTTCAGGATGGATAAAACGACTTCAGCAGCTGCCCTTAGAGCAGAAATGGGAATTTATACAATTTATAAAATAGAGGCATATATTTATTTTGAATAAAATTAATGGAATGGAAACTGATAAGAGTCCCCAAAGGCTATTAGAACAAACAAATTTCATTTAAAATATTCTTGATTTTATATTAGGAACTGTTATCTCCCTGTCTTTTTTGCAACTCGAGAAAAACCTAAAAAGGTGCTGCACAAAGAATCCAAGATGGTCAAAATAGAGAAAAGTAGGGCCATCTTCAGTGAGGTTGGCACACTGAAAGGCATCAGCTGCTACAAATGTACCTTCCAACTATTGAGTTAAATCTTCCAAACTCCTTACAATGAATATACTTGTATTTGTGGAGCTCCAGAAATAGAAGATGTAATACATCTATTATTTTGAATGACAATTATTTAAGAAAGAGGGAGATCAATATCTTGGATTGCACTTTAGAGAAACAATCTATTGGGATGCTAATATTAAAAAAATGTATTTCCTCTGTGCTCAAAATTCAAAAATTATATATAATAAAGCCCTTTTAGGAAGTAAATTATAGTCTGATAGTAGTAAATTCTGGGGTTATAAAGAAATACTATTTTCATTCTTTATTCTTATTCTATTGTACTTATTTTTCTAAATTCTGTTTTTACATGCAGTCTTGTTAATGTTCTGTGTTTTATATTCTGTATCTTGATATGGCCTAATGACTAATCAACAGGAAATGTTCTAATATGTGCATGAGAAAAAATATTGGATTTATTAAAAGCTAAAAAATAGGACTTGGTAGGACCCCAAATATAACACAGAATTCTTCATTGTTTTTTCAGGTCAATAATAGAATTGCTTCAGAGGCTCTGAGTGATAAAAGTCAATTCCCTTTTTTCCATCTGATGTTCCCCAAAGAAGGGATCACGTACCCAGGAATTGTCCAAATTCTCCTCCGTTTTGGATGGACCCTGATTGGTCTTTTTACTTCAGACACAGATAAGGGAGAGAATTTCATGAGGACTTTTATTCCTATGCTTGTCAAGAATAGAATTTGTGTTGTTATATCACAACAATTCTCAATGACTGGACATACCGCATTCCTCAGGGAAGCCCTCTCTAAGTGGAGACAAGTCAACGTCTTTGTTCACTTCATAGGATTTGAGGCCCCTGTGGACAGGATTCTGGCCTTCCATTCAGCACTTGAAGGTTTGCCAGGACCCATTGAAGGGAAAGTCTGGATCATGACAATGGTTGGACTATATTTAGTGGGAAAGGATTGGTATTTCAAGCACGTCCATAGTATTTGGAGCTTTCCCTTTCAGTTTAAAAAGAGTTGGAAAAACGATAATGCCTTTAAAACAGATTTCTTTGTGGAACCTGAATTTCAAGCTGAGTATTTTCACTGTTCTGTTTCAAAACACATCTTTTCTGTCAAAGGCCGGAGAAGATGCACCCAGAAAGCACGAGTGGAGACCCAAGAGAAAAAGAATAGTATGCGGGTCGAAAATGACGGTGCTTCTTATAGCGTCATTAAAATTCTGGCCCACGCCTTAAGTGCTGCATCCAAACCCCAGAGGAGAAGGAAGAAGGGTGAAGAGAGGTTGGAGGCTCCAAGGCTGCAGCCACGGAAGGTATGGGATCCCAACACGGATCCATCAAACTAAATTCCTTTTCAGGGTCTTTTGTGCTCTCTGGGCTTGGTGGTTTAAGATCTTAAGCTTCTGTACAACATCCCCTACTTATCGGAAGAGTGCTGCATCCTCCCTTCAAAAACCAAGACTTTTTATATTGTCAAAAAAAAGTTCCCATACTTTTTCAGATTTTAAGCTCCTGTAAACTAGGAGAAGAAACAATGGCTGGAAACTGATCAAAGAGAGAAGCAACCTGGAATTAAGGAGAAACTTCCTAACAGTGAGGACAATTAACCAGTGGAACAGCTTGCCTTCAGAAATTATGGGTGTTTCATTACTGGAGATTTTTAAGAAGAGACTAGACAGTCACTTGTCTGAGATGGAAGAGGTTCTCCTGCTTGAGCGGGGGGCTGGACTAGAAGACCTCTAAGGTCCCTTCCAGCTCTATTCTGTTCTGTTCTGTTCTGTTGTATTCCAACATGGCTCTTCTGCTTGATGTCTTTCCTCAAGGCTTAAAGTAGCTCCTTTGATCTCTTCCTCCCCTTCTTTGTCCTTGACTGTGCAGTGTCTTCTCCCACTGTGGTGCCTGCAAGAGGACCTGGTATCATTCCACTGGATCATTAATTACATTATTGACAAATTAATAATATGGATATTATTATATTATTATATTTTACTATAATCAGTAACCATTCTGCACACAGAATAATGTGAGAAAAACTACAAATGAAATATTAATACATATAATAATAATAATAAAGTTGGAAGGGACCTTGGAGGTCATCTAGTCCAACCCCCTGCTCAGGCAGGAAACCCTATACCATTTCAGACAAATGGCTGTCCAGTCTCTTCTTAAAAACTTCCAGTGTTGGAGCATTCACCACTTCTGGAGGCAGGTTGTTCCACTGGTTAATTGTTCTAACTGTCAGGAAGTTTCTCCTTAGTTCTAGGCTGCTTCTCTCCTTGATTAGTTTCCATCCGTTGCTTCTTGTCCTGCCTTCTGGTGCCTTGGAAAATAGCTTCACTCCCTCTTCTTTGTGACAGCCCCTGAGATATTGGAACACTGCTATCATGTCCCCCCTTGTCCTTCTCTTCGTTAAACTAGACATACCCAATTCCAGCAGCCGTTCCTTATATGCTTTAGCCTCCAGTCCCTTAATCATCTTTGTTGCTCTTCTCTGTACTCTTTCTAGAGTCTCAACGTCTTTTTTACATCGTGGTGACCAAAACTGGATGCAGTATTCCAAGTGTGGCCTTACCAAGGCATTGTAAAGTGGTATTAATACTTCACATGATCTTGATTCTATCCCTCTGTTAATGCAGCCTAGCACTGTGTTGGCCTTTTTGGCAGCTGCAGCACACTGCTGGCTCATATTTAAGTGATTGTCCACTAGGACTCCGAGGTCCCTCTCACTGTTACTGCTATTGAGCAAGGTACCCCCTATACTTTACCTGTACATTTGGTTTTTCTTGCCTAAATGTAAAACCTTACTTTTTTCACCATTGAATTTCATTTTGTTAGATAGTGCCCAGTGTTCTAGTCTGTCCAGATCCTTCTGTATCTTAAGCCTGTCTTCTGGAGTGTTGGCTATTCCTGCCAGCTTGGTGTCGTCTGCAAATTTGATGATTTCCCCATCTATCCCCTCGTCCAAATCATTGATACAGATTATAGCTGCCATTCATTACATACATACAATCATGTATCAAATCCTGGATGCTAACAATTAGTTAGTTTCCTATTGAATTTTACTCATGCACCTCTCTCTAACATAAAATCATATTTTTATTTTCTGGAAGCTGTAAAGCCCTGCCTCAGCTGAATCTCTCAGGAAAGCAGAACTCTTGAAACTGGCATCTTTTCAAAAGGAACTTTTATTGAGAGTCAGTGACAGCAGGAGAAGGCAGGCAGAATCTGAAGTTCCCGGGTAAAATTGTTAGGCTAAACCCCATTGTTCAAAACCCCTCCCAACTGTCCAGTCCATAGGAGCCAATCCAGAGGTGCAAGGAGGTTGTGAGAACTCCAGACAGAAACTGCGGTAAGATGTTCCCAGGCATCTCTTCCCTGGTGAGGTGAGGCAGATGACCTCGGGCAGTGGAACCGAGTCAACAAAGCAAAGCTAAACACTTCACATGAGAGCTCCAAAGGTCCCCCCTCCCATCAGGATGGCAGCATCTTGACAGGGATCTATAGGGACCTGAGAGAAGCTGGGAATTTTTAAAAATAACTTTGTCCAAGTGTTATTATAATTTTTGCATCACAAAATCATGACTTATCTACTTCCTTTATTAATGAAAATACAGAAGAAACAATGACCAAGGTCTAATTGTTTTTTGTAACTCCCCAATTATATCAGTAATATTAATATTTATTTGAGTACAATTTTTGAGACAGTTGTCTCCACTTAATTATCTCATACCATCCAGCACTCAATTAACTAGATCCCCATTCATCACATCATGAAGCATTTTGTTAATTGTTTTCTAAAAACAAGTTATACCACCAGCATTCGCACAATCTGTTAAGGAAGTATAATGATAGGTGTGAATGAGTTCAGAGGACCAGACAAAGGGATGTAGGGAAGGATCAAATAAGATGGTTTAGGGGGGGTGGCAACCCACAGCTGCGTAACAGGTAGAGAAAGAAACTCAGAAAAAGTCCTCCCTAAATTTTTTGACTGTCAAAAGAGATGGTGAAAGATTTGTGCTTTCACATTGCAAGATTTTGTTAATATAGCCTTGCAATAAAGTAGAATTACTTCAACTTACTCTCTTCTCCCCAGTAGAACCCATAACTTGGGGGAATGAAAATACCAATTCATAAAGAACCATGAAAGAGGTGAGATTCAGACCTCACTAATTATCTTTGAAGATACCACTATAAAGCCCAGGAAATGACTGATATAGCTTTTGTCTTAAGCTAAATATTGGTTGAAATGTGTGCTGAGGAAAAGGAGGAAAACCAATAGTTTAAAAAACATAATATTTATTCATTTTTTGTTTGTTTACTTATTTATTTATTATTAATGTATTTGATGATTACCTTGAATTTTCATTTAACTAACAAACTTCACATATTTATTTCCTTCAGTTGTAATAAACATAAGTTGTCAAGCAAATCCAAAGGAAGAATATACAACCAATAATAATGGATAATTAGAAGTTACTAGCCTAAGAAACAATTTCACAATAATTCCCCTGATTTTGCCATTAGATGTTCCTTAGTGTTTAGATCTGGTCTCAGAATGATAATGTAACACTTAGGGAAGAAGATGCAACTCAATAGTCCAGCACCGGAGGCCAAGATGGAGAAGACCTGCACGGCCACCATGTATTTTCCTTTAGTGCTCAGGTAGGTGGGGAGGAAGGAAACCCAGACACTGCAGAAGACCAGCATGCTGAAGGTGATCAGCTTGGCTTCATTGAAAGCTCCAGGCAAGTTCCTGGCCAGGAAAGCCACCGTGAAACAAATTGCAGCAAGGAAGCCCATGTAGCCAAGAACAACATAAAACATGGTGACAGAGCCTTCGTTGCATTGAAGGATAATCTCTTCAGGCTGGGAGTGCGGATCAGAGTCAGGAAATGGGGGAGAAACTCCCAACCACATGACACAGATGAGAATTTGGACAGCAGAACAAGAAAGGATGATGGAGTTGGCCAAGCTCTTCCCCAACCATCTTTTCACTTTATTGCCTGGTTTTGAGGCTAGGAATGCCAGTACTACTGTGATTGTTTTAGCCAACACAGATGACACAGCTACTGAGAAGACAATGCTGAACACTGTTTGTCGGAGAAAGCAGGTGGCTTTCCTTGGTCGGCCAATGAAGAACAAGGAGGATAAGAAGCAAAGCACAAGGGAGACCAGGAGGATGTAGGAGAGGTCCCGGTTGTTGGCTTTGACAATAGGAGTTTCAAGGTATTTAATGAATATGAATAAAACAAAGTCTGTGATTAGGAACAAGAGTAGAGCAAAGGAGATGAGGATGATGCTGAGATGTTCTTCATAGGACAGGAAGGTTATTCCTTTGGGGATACAGAGGATTCGGTTCTCAGTTGGATATTGATCATCTGGGCACTTGGTGCATTTTGTGGTATCTGAGAAAAGAAAGTAATATTTCTTTTATAGTCTTCCAAATTTCAAGAAAAACTTTGGATAAGATGTGATACAGAGAGACAGAAAAGTCTCAGTAAATGGAATATACTTACACTACAACAGCAAAAAAATCCCCAATACATACAACTATAAAAAGAAGAATAACAACATAAATTTAAAAGAAAATCTATCTGGTGCTGCAACCTCCCTTCTCTGAGGTAATCCACCAGATTCTTATCCTGCACTGACCATACCTTATCCCAAATGGTTGGGAGAAGTAGCAAGTCTCCAGAGGTTTAAGAGGATGGGGGCCTATTCAATTTGAAGGGGGAATGGGTCCAATAAGGCAGGAACTTTGCCAGAAAAGGCAGGCTTCTGATGATCCATAAAGTGGGAATCCTTTAAGGGAACAGATCGTTTGCATGCCAATTATTATATGCTCTGGTGGGACAAGCAGATATCCTCAAGGAGAGGAAGCCCTGCAGATACCTTGGTTCTGTCTAATGGGCGGTTTGAAAGTTGAATTTAATTGCACCTGGAAAGAAACTGGCATTCTGTGGAGCCTGCACAGTAGGGGTGTCCTATGGAAGAACACATAGAAACTCAACACTGTGCATGCCTTTGCATTCTGGACCATATGTAAATTCTAAGTGAATCCTGAATCCTCTGTTTGCTTTTCATTGTTCCTTTAACCCAACATCTCTCCCTCTATTGTTCCTCCCAATTAGACATTGCAGCTTATAAGGATACATGATCTTACTAAACTTTAACTGATTAAATGAATGATTGATTGATGTATCTATCAGACTGTAATGTAAAGTTGGTTTAAGTAAACAAAACCCATTGATCCAAAATCATTCCACAACTTACAAATAATACAGATATTTCTAAGAAAGATAAATATGGATGGAAACATCCAAACTGGGAAATGAAAGAGAGATTTCCCATGCAATCCACAACATCCTTACCTCATCCTTCTAGATATTTTTCTTATTCTTCCCATTATGGAAGAAATTAAGAACCATGAAAATTAAGAACTAAACAATCAAACTTACATGTGTCTTTAACATGCATATTGATCAAAGTTTCCCTATGGTGTCACCCACCTTCCTGAGTGGAGATGGTCCCCTCTGGACAAGGAACGCAGTCGTAGCAGCAAACTGGTTCTCCTTCTCGAACCTGTTTGACATATCCAGAATGGCATTTTTCCACACATTTAGACTGAGGCAAAGACTAAACAGAAAAAGAAGAAATGCCAAAGAAAATATGTTAGGACTCACCATCCATGTAAGATGGAGGTAGAAATGAACATTATTAGTCAAGTCGTCTCTGGGCTTCACATAGGGAAATACGAAATCTCTGACCACTTCCAAATGGTTGCAGGAGATACAATTGCAGGAAGATACTTTATTCAGTTCCTCTCTTTTTCTTCTGACTTATCAGATTACAATAAAGTACCTTTCTACTTAACAAAGTCTGGAGGGATGAAATTGAGAAAATATTTAAGCATTAAGTGATAACTAGTGTTTCCCTCCTCATAGTGGAATTAACATGCATTCCTCCATTCTTCATACATGCTTTATTTTAAAACATAATATCTAAAATACTAAATTTTAGAGTAAACATTATTGTAAAAGATTTATTAAATTTTCATTTCATTGGATTTATTGAAATAGAATAAAACTGTGATGAAGAAAGAAACTTCTGACTAGTAGGATCTGGAAAGGTTTCTTCTGTAGTACAGAAAACATTGCAAAGCTGCTTCCCTTTCAAAGCAGTCCAAAATTATCTCCCCGTTAAGATAAAAAGGAAAATTTCTTTACAGAGAAGGGCTGTCAACCTTAAAGATATTCTTCATTCATATATATATTTGTTCAGTTTATATGGCTGCCATGCTGGTGAACTAAACTAAAACTGGATGATGAGTTTCTAAAACTATAGTGAGGTGAGATGGAGATGAGGTCATGAAAACGTGTCCCACAAAAAGGGTGAGTCAGACATCTTTAGGTGCACCACATGGGTCATGAGTGTGAGCCCTGTGTGGGAAATGGATACTCAACACAAGGTATCCAACACAAGGTCCTTTGTGTTGAAAGAATGCAATTAGGTGACACAATCTGACAGGGAAATACACACTCATATTTATTATTAATTTGATTTGTAGCCTCTCAGTGTGTCCTAAGGCAGCTAACAATCAAGATAAACAATTCAAGGGATTTTCAGATGAAGTGCACTCTTACAAGCCAATGCCCAAATCTAAGTAATATTTCCCTCGAAATTGTCCCTTATTATTTCTGATATCAAGATTTTTTTTGCACCAAAGCGATGCTTCAGTACTTCAGTTTTCAAGCCATTATATGGTGAGATGGGTAGCAAATAAATTTAATCAATCAATCCATAAATGAGCTCACATCAGACCAGTCATTATTATTTCATGTGAACTGAAAGCCTTGTACCTAAATTCCTAAATTCCACTATCCCATTGGGGTTAAGGAGAGGCAGCTATAAGCATGTTCTCAGCTGATTAAAAACATCCCAGACTATGGGACTGCAATTTTGGGAGACCCCTGACTCCAATCAAGACAAGATGAATCTTATTTAACAATTGGACCAACAGGACCTCCATCCAGTCTTGATTCCATTTCATTGGATTCAGTCCAAATCTGAACTCAGGGACCTGGTCAACAGAATTGCCTTCACCTTTGATATTTGAAGACAAAAAACTAGTGAACTTGAAGATATTATCACCAAAATCTCCAGCATATGAGGGCCTGTCTAACCAGTTTTATGGTGATACTAAACTGCTGAAGGGACACTAAATGGCAATGATTTGTGTCCTAAATAATAATCACCCCATATCTCATTTTGGATCAGCTTACAACAGGATTCAGCATGACAGCATCAGAAAGGAAACCTTGGTCAATAGAACTGAAGCAATGCTTATCTGCCTAAGAAAATTATAGAAGTTTTACTCCACACATTCAATTCTCAGTGAAAGTTACCCACTTTTTTGACTGGGTTTAGCCCAGTTGAAAGGGCTTTGGAAAAAAGAGAAAAGTCATCAATATTTTCCCTACCTTGTTGAGCAACTTTAACTGTGACAAAGCATCTTGGTTGATTGTAAGTCTTTGTCTTTCAAAAGTCCCCAATCGCTTGTCGATGGGATCCTCCTTGGGGAGAAATACCCTACTAAAGAGCCACAGATCTGCTGCTACGTCTCCATTCTGATCCACGTACACTTTCAGCAGGGAAAGATTGTACAATTCCCTCTTCTTTAGAAATGGATTGAACTAGAATGGAAACATCCAGGAATTTAAAAGCAGAAATCTTGGTTTCTTATCTCTTATCAGTTTTTACATTTGAATCTTTCGAATGTTGCAAGGCTAATCTTCATTCAGGTAGAGGAGATAGAAAAAATGAAGATGAAGTAATTCTACTTTATTGTAAGGCTATATTAACAAAGTCATACATTGTGAAAGTACAAATCTTTCACCATCCCTTTTTACAGTCAAAAAATTTAGGAAGCACTTTTTCTGAGTTTCTTTCTCTGCCGGTTATGCAGCTGTGGGTTGCCCCCCCCCTCCCAAACCATCTTATCTAATCCTTCCCTGCCTCTCTTTCTCTAGTCCTCTGAACTCATTCACACCTATCGTAATACTTCCTTAACAGATTGTGTGAATGCTGGTGGTATAATTTGTTTTTAGCAAAGAATTAACAAAATGCTTCATGATGTCATGAATGGGGATCTAGTTAATTGAGTGCTGGATGGTATGAGATAATTAAGTGGAGACAACTGTCTCAAAAATTGTACTCAAATAAATATTAATATTACTGATAAAATTGGGGAGTTATGAAAAACAATTAGACCTTGGTCATTGTTTCTTCTATATTTTCATTAATAAAGAAAGTAGATAAATCATGATTTTGTGATGCAAAAATTATAATAACACTTGGACAAAGTTATTTTGGTCTCTTTTAAAAATTTCCAGCTTCTCTCAGGTCCCTATAGATCCCTGTCAGGATGCAGCCATCCTGATGGGAGGGGGAACCTTTGGAGCTCTCCTGTGATGTGTTTAGCTTTGCTTTGTTGACTCGGTTCTGCTTCCCGAGGTCATCTGCCTCACCTCACAAAGAGATGCCTGGGAACATCTTACCATCTGGAGATCTCACAACCTCTTTGTACCTCTGGATTGGCTCTTATGGACTGGGCAGTTGGGAGGGGTTTTGAACAATGGGGTTTAGCCTAACAATTTCACCAGGGAACTTCAGATTCTGCCTGCCTTCTTTTGCTGTCACTAACTCTCAATAAAAGCTCCTCTTGAAATGATGCCAGTTTCAAGAGTTCTGCGTTCTTGAGAGATTCAGCTGAGGCAGGATCTTACAGCTTCCAGAAAATAAAAATATGATTTTGTGTTATAGAGAGGTGCATGAGTAAAATTCAATAGGAAACTAACTAATTGTTAGCATGCAGGACTTGATACATGATTGTATGAATGTAATGTATGGCAGCTATAATCTGTATTAATATTTCATTTGTAGTTTTTCTCACATTATTCTATACGTAGAATGGTTACTGATTATAATAAAGTAGTAGTAATATTTTAATGTTATAATAACCATATTATTAATTTGTCGATAATGTCATTAATGATCCAGTGGAATGATACCAGGTCCTCTTGCAGGCACCACACTTCGAGAAGACACTGCACAAAATTTTTATCAGCTTTAGTCAAGGACAAAGAAGGGGAGGAAGAGATCAAAGGAGCTGCTTTAAGCCTTGAGGAAAGACATCACAGAGAAGAGCCATGTTGGAATAGAATAGGATAGAATAGAATAGAATAGAATAGAATAGAATAGAATAGAATAGAATAGAATAGAATAGAATAGAATAGAATAGAATAGAATAGAATAGAATAGAATAGAATAGAATAGAATAGAATAGAATAGAGCTGGAAGGGACCCTGGAGGTCTTCTAATCCAGTCCCCTGCTCAAACAGGAGAACCTATACCATCTCAGACAAGTGATTGTCTAGTCTCTTTTAAAAAATCTCCAGTAATGGAGCACCCATAATTTCTGAAGGCAAGCTGTTCCACTGGTTAATTGTCCTCACTGTTAGGAAGTTTCTCCTTAATTCCAGCTTGCTTCTCTATTTGATCAGTTTCCAGCCGTTGTTTCTTGTCCTAGTTTACAGGAGCTTAAAATCAGAAAAAGTCTGATTTTCAAATATATAAAAGGTCTTGGTTGTTGAAGGGAGGATGCAGCACTCTTCTGATAAGTAGGAAATGTTGTACAGAAGCTTAAGATCTTAAAAGACCAAGGCCAGAGAGCACAAAAAACTCTGAAAAGGAATTTAGTTTGATGGATCCTTGTTGGGACCCATTACCATCCACGGCTGCAGCCTTGGAGCCCCCAACCTCTCTTCACCCTTCTTCCTTCTCCTCTGGGGTTTGGATGCAGCACTTAAGGCATGGGCCAGAATCTTAATGACACTGTAGAGAGAGCCATCATTTTGGATCTGCATCCTATTCTTTTTCTCTTGAGTCTCCACTGGTGCTTTCTCAGTACATCTTCTCCGGCCTTTGACAGAAAAGGTGTGTTTTGAAACAGAACAGTGAAAATACTCAGCTTGAAATTCAGGTTCCACAAAGAAATCTGTTTTAAAGGCATTATTGTTTTTCCAACTCTTTTTCCCCTGAAAGGGAATGCTCCAAATACTATGGACATACTTGAGACGCCTATCCTTTTTCACTAAAAATATTCCAGTCACTGTCAAGATCCAGACTTTCCCTTCAGTGGGTCCTGGCAAATCTTTAAGTGTTGAATGGAAGAGAAGAATAATGTCCCAAGGGGAAACATATTCTACGAAGTGAACAAAGATGTTGACTTGTCTCCACTTAGAGAGGGCATCCCTGAGGAATGCTGTATGTCCAGTCGTTGACAATCGTTGTGATATAACAACACAAATTCTATTCTTGACAAGCATAGGAGTAAAAGTCCTCATGAAATTCTCTCCCTTCTCTGTGTCTGGAGCAAAGAGACCAATCAGGGTCCATCCGAAATGGTGGAGAATTTGGACAATTCCTGGGTACTGGATCCCTTCTTTGGGGAACATTGGATGGAAAAAAGGGAATTTACTTTTATCACTCAGACCCTCTAAAGCAATTTTATAGCTGACCTGAAAAAACAATGAAGAATTCTGTGTTATATTTGGGGTCATACCAAGTCCCAATTTTTAGCTTTTAATAAATCCAATATTTTTTCTCATGCACATATTAGAACATTTCTTGTTGATTAGACATTAGGCCATATCAAGATACAGAATATAAAACACAGAACATTAACAAGACTGCATGTAAAAACAGAATTTGGAAAAATAACTACAATAGAATAATCTTAAAGAATGAAAATAGTATTTCTTTATAATCCAGAATTTACCACAGTCAGACCATAATTTCCTTCTGAAAAGGACTTTATTATATATAATTTTTGAATTGAATTGAGCACAGAGAAAATACATTTTTAAAAATATTAGGATGCCATTAGATTGTTTCTCTAAAGTGCAATCCAAGATATTGATCTCCCTCTTCCTTAAATAATTGTCATTCAAAATAATAGATGTATTACATCTCCTATTTCTGGAGCTCCACAAATACAAGTATATTCATTGTAAGACGTTTGGAAGATTTAACTCTATACTTAGAAGGTACATTTGTAGCAGCTGATGCCTTTCAGTGTGCCAGCCTTACTGAAGATGGCCCTACTTTTCTGTTTTGACCATCTTGGATTCTTTGTGTAGCACTTTTTTAGACGCATAAGGTAAGGTTGGTATTTTGTATTTAATAATGCAGTCTAAGGAAGCTGCATATCTATGATTTTTTTTAAAAAAAATTAACAGTGTATTCATTTGTGCCTTCTAAATGAGCTCCTTTGATGTTGAGTTAGCCCAGATCCAGTCACAGAGAAAAGTTCCCCCAGGTAAGGAAAGGTGTGAACTTGCTCTGTTGCCTCCACATTGATTAGCCCTATATGGCAATGCTGTCATTTTCCAAAGACCATCAATTTTGACTTTGACTCATCCATAATCAGATAATTATTATGAGAATAGGAGCCAAGTCCTCTTAACAGCACATGCAACCCAAATGTCATATTGGCAACATATTTCCTTTTGGTACATATCAATCCTACTTCTCATGGTTCCTTTGAGCCCCAAACACACTCTCAAACAAATGAACAAAAATGGGATGGAAGGGACCATGGAGGTTTTCTAGTCCAACCCTCTGCCCATAGCAAGAGATCCTGTTGTTGTTAGTTGCAAAGTCGTGTCCGACCCATCGCGACCCCATGGACAACGTTCCTCCAGGCCTTCCTGTCCTCTACCATCTTCTGGAGTCCATTTAAGCTCACGCCTACTGCTTCAGTGACTCCATCCAGCCACCTCATTCTCTGTCATCCCCTTCTTCTATTGCCCTCAATCTTTCCCAGCATTAAGCTCTTCTCCAGTGAGTCCTTCCTTCTCATTAAGTGGGCAAAGTACTTGAGTTTCAACTTCAGGATCTGGCCTTCTAAGGAGCAGTCAGGGTTGATCTCCTCTAGGACTGACCGGTTTGATCGCCTTGCAGTCCAAGGGACTCGCAGGAGTCTTCTCCAGCACCATAGTTCAAAGGCCTCAATTCTTTTGCGTTCAGCCTTTCTTATGGTCCAACTTTCACAGCCATACAT
>JALGBA010002248.1:140000-167192 GCA_023970755.1 Azemiops feae | reverse complement strand
TCTTTCTTTCCCTCACTTACTTTCTTTCTCTTTCCTTTCTTTCTCTTTCTTCTTTCCTTCCTTCTTTTTTCTTCTTTCTTCCTGGCTCTTTTCTATGCCTCTCTCTCTCTCTCTTTCCTTTCTTTCTTTGATGGATAGAAACTAATCAAGGAACAATCCAGCCTAGAACTAAGAAGAAATTTCCTGACAGCGAGAACAATTAATCAGTGGAACCACCTGCCTCCAGAAGCTGTGAATGCTCCGTCACTGGAGGCTTTTCAGAAGAGATTGAAACAACTATCTGTCTGAAATGGTATAGTTTTTCCCTGCCTGAGCAGAGGGTTGGACTAGATGACCTCCAAGGTCCCTTCCAACTCTGTTATTCTGTTATCCTATTGCCCAGTGCAAGCGGCTTTCCTACAGAGCAAAGAAACATGGATCTGGGAATATCTGGGGGGCAGGAAGAGGGCAAGGCAGGACCCCCCCCCCTAGTAATTCACAGAGTATATCTAATAGATATGTAGATAATTGTTTTAGTCGGGCAAGATTCAGTCCGTAGGTGAAGAACAAAAAAGAAACTACTCAGAAGGGCTCCAGGTGTGCTTCTTGGTTCTTTGGGCATTACTCCTGGGGAGACAATGCTAAGACCTTGATGGAGCCTGGTATCTCCCCACTTGCCTTATAATACAGCACTGGTCCCTGTTGTTCCTTTGCATGTTGAAGTAGCAATTGTCTGCGATGGCAAAAATGTGGGGAGGCATCTCCCCGATCTTTTTGTTGGTGTA
The DNA here is from genome assembly GCA_023970755.1 of Azemiops feae. Taxonomy (NCBI): domain Eukaryota; kingdom Metazoa; phylum Chordata; class Lepidosauria; order Squamata; family Viperidae; genus Azemiops; species Azemiops feae. Next base: position 166,428 of record JALGBA010002248.1, on the reverse strand, counting down.
GAGACGGATCTGCTCTGGGGAGTAAATGGGAAGCAGCTGGTAGGGATTTACGGCCACCAGGATTGAGCCTGTGTACGTCTGGAGAGCGAAGAGAAATAAATACACATACACACAAGCACAGACACGAGGGCAGAGAGTAAGACAAATCGGGCAAGCTCAGACCGTGGATCTGGCTACGAGATCAGCCACTTCGCGATAAGGGTTAAATGGTGATTATTATTATTATTATTGCTGCTGTTACTATTGTTATTATTGCTGTTATACCGGATAGTTCTGACTGTACAGAATTTTTGACGAGTTAATCCTCCCAATATAGTAGTAGCAATTGTAGTAGTAGTCATAGTAAGTAGGGGTAATAGTAAGTAGCAAGGTCTACTCGATTTGGTATTTTTGTCTGTTGGGTTTTGTTAAGAGTTATTATGTTGGCAGTTTAAGAATGAATACTTTATTAATTGTTTCATTTATGAAAGTAAACAAATACTTCAGTGTTGTGATAGCAACAGCTGAAACGATTAATTGTCGTCTTTGTTATGCTGAGGATTTAATAAACAAAATACTTTAACCTGGAGTCATAGCAAAAAAGCAACCTAATCTTTTATCTAGTCCTCATCCAGCATGGACTTCAACTCCCAGAATTCCCCCAGCCAGAATGGGTGGACTTCAACTCCCAGAATTCCCCCAGCCAGAATGGGTGGACTTCAACTCCCAGACTTCCCCCAGCCAAAACAGGTAGCCTTCAACTCCCAGACTTCCCCCAGTCAGAATGGGTGGACTTCAACTCCCAGAATTCCCCCAGTCAGAATGGGCAGCCTTCAACTCCCAGAATTCCTTGACCAGCCTGGGTAGCCTTCAACTCCCAGAATTCCCCCAGTCAGAACGGGCAGCCTTCAACTCCCAGAATTCCTTGTCTAGCCTGGGTAGCCTTCAACTCCCAGAATTCCCCCAGCCAGCCATACAAGCTGGGGAATACTGGGAGTTGCAACCTCTGCCCCATCTTAAAGTCATTCATCTTAGGGAAACGTGGCTGTACATTCGTAAGCAGAAAATGCTACTTTACTGTGGCAAAAGTTGATCCCAAGGATCTGTGGGGAAAAAGAAAGTTACACACCGTCCCCGTTCAACCCCACAACGTCTCACGGACACAAGACTGAATTGTGTGCTGCTTTTTCAGCCCAGAGCCATTTCAGTAGCAGAGGCGATGCTGGTTCCATCCAAAGGAAAGCGTGAACCAAAAACAAAGTAATCGCAAGTGCTGCCCCCCCCTCCCAGACAAGCTAAGCATTCTCCTGGGGTCCTTGCTCTTTTTTTTTTTGCAAAGCTGCAAAACCATGCAGCGAGCAACCAGGTGAGGGGGTTGACATAAATGCTCCCCCCTCCCAAGCAAAGCAAGCAGACGGAAGCGATCCGCAAAACGTAGCATCAAATAAAGAGCGGAGCGTGAGGCACTGCGACAACAAGGCACTTGGTGTACTTACCCTTCCGCCACAGTTAGTCTAGGTTTCAAAGCAGAGGGAGCAGGAAAATGTTATTTTGTGTTCAAATAACCTTTTCTCCAAGGAGAAGGGGAGAGGAGAGGAGAGGACAACAGTGGAGAGGAGAGGAGAAACAACAGTAGAGAGGAGAGGAGAGGAGAGGAGAGGAGAGGAGAGGAGAGAACAGTAGAGAGGAGAGGAGACGAGAGGAGAGACAACAGGAGAGAGGAAGAGCGAGAGAGTGAAGGACGCAGGAGAGACAACAGTATAGAGGAGAGGAGAGGAGAAGAGAGGAGAGGAGAGACAACAGTAGAGAGGATGAGGAGAGGGAAGAGGAGAGGAGAGGAGAGGGAGAGGAGACGAACAAGTTAGAGAGAAGAGGAGAGGAGAGGAGAGGAGAGCCAACAGTAGAGAGGAGAGGAGAGGAGAGGAGAGGAGAAAACAACAGTAGAGAGGAGAAACAACAGTTAGAGAGGAGAGGAGAGGAGAGAGAGACAACAGTAGAGAGGAGAGGAGAGAGGAGAGGAGAGGAGAGGAGAGGAGAGGAGAGGAGGAGAGGAGAGGAGAGGACAACAGTAGAGGAGAGGGAAACAACAGTAGAGAGGAGAGGAGAGGAGAGGAGAGGAGAGGACAACAGTAGAGAGGATAGAGGAGAGGAGAGGAGAGGAGAGGGAAACAACAGTAGAGAGGAAGAGGAGAGGAGAGGAGAGAGAGGAGAGGAGGAGAGGAGGGAGAGAAACAGAGGGAGGAGAGAGAGGAGAGGAGAGGAGAAACAACAGTAGAGAGGAGAGGAGCAGAGGAGAGGAGAGGAGAGAGGAGAGGGGAAAGGAGAATAGAATATAAAATTTAATAGAGTAGAGTAGAGTAGAGTAGAGTAGAATAGAATAGAATAGAATAGAATAGAATAGAATAGAATAGAATAGAATAGAATAGAATAGAATAGAATAGAATAGAATAGAATAGAATAGAATAGAAAATATGGAACAGAGTAGAGTAGAGTAAAATAGAATATATTATATATTTCCACATGATCACATGGGACACTGCAACTGTCATAGATATGAATGACGTGCCAAGCGTCCTTTGGATCACCTGATAGCAAAACCATCCTCAGTCACTTTTTTTCAGTGCTGCTGTAACTTTTGTCTATGGAGATGCTTTTTCAAGAGACGTTTCGCTTCTCATGCAAGAAGCTTCCTCAGTTTGAAGAAGCCTCTTGGATGAGAAGCGAAACGTCTTCAAGGAAAGGACAAAGAAAGCCCCGTTGCCTTTTGAAAAACAGCACCTTTGGGGACACTGTAACTTTGAACGGTCACTAAACGAGCGGTTGCAATTCGAGGACTAGAGCTGTATTATAAAACGAACAGACATTAATATCGTCATCTAAAGGAAGAAAAAAATTTCGAATCACTCTTCCATCGAGAGAAACACTTACGTAAATCAGGCACTCCCGATAGCGGATGAGGAGATTTCTCAGGATGCCGGCCTCATTCAGATCCCCCAGACGTATCATGTCTTCCACCCCATGGATAGAAGTGGGGTGCATCGGTTTGATATGACTGGCATTTTGAGGAGAGACCCAGTGCTCCTGAAATAAATGAATAAACAAATAAATAAAATCAAGCAAGTCCCATCCATGGAGATCCAGGTAGAAAGGAAAGGACGCCCAAGGCCAGCAGCTCAAGCCGAGCATCAAATGGCGCGTGGTTAAAGCACCAGCGCAAATGCTTCACCACGTGGGCTGCTTTGCAGAGCACCTTAAGGAGCTGAGCTTTTGGGGGAGACTCCCCGTTTCCGCAGGAAAGGTGTGTTAATCTAGGGAGGCATCAAATCAAAGGGACTACTAGCCCCTTTCCCAGCCGAGAATTGTGATTAAGGCAGAAGCTTTTGTGAGAGTCTATGGAGATTCTCAGTCTTCCAGGCCCTGGTTGTCCCAAAGGTGCTTTTTCAAAAGGCAACTGGACTTTCTTGTTTTCCTTTGAAGACATTTCGCTTCTCGTTCAAGAAGCTTCTTCAGTTCAGAACTAGAATAGAATAGAATAGAATAGAATAGAATAGAATAGAATAGAATAGAGTAGAGTAGAGTAGAGTAGAGTAGAGTAGAAATAAGAAGAGAATAATAGAGTAGAAATAAGAATAGAATAGAGTAGAGTAGAAATAAGAATAGAGTAGAGTAGAAATAAAAATAGAATAGAAATAAGAATAGCATAGAATAAAGAATAGAATAGAATAGAATAGAATAGAATAGAATAGAATAGAATAGAATAGAATAGAATAGAATAGAATAGAATAGAATAGAATAGAATAGAATAGAATAGAATAGAATAGAATAGAATATATGGGGATCGTGATGGGAATAGAATAGAATAAGGAATAGAATAGAATAAGGAATAGAATGGAATAGAATAGAATAGAATAAGAATAGAATAGAATAGAATAGAAATAAGAATAGAGTAGAGTAGAGTAGAGTAGAGTAGAGTAGAAATAAGAAGAGAATAATAGAGTAGAAATAAGAATAGAATAGAGTAGAGTAGAGTAGAGTAGAAATAAGAATAGAATAGAGTAGAGTAGAGTAGAAATAAGAATAGAGTAGAGTAGAGTAGAAATAAGAATAGAATAGAGTAGAGTAGAGTAGAAATAAAAATAGAATAGAAATAAGAATAGCATAGAATAAAGAATAGAATAGAATAGAATAGAATAGAATAGAATAGAATAGAATAGAATAGAATAGAATAGAATAGAATAGAATAGAATAGGAATTCTTTATTGGCCCAGTGTGATTGGACACACAAAGAATTCGTCTCCTTTGGTTCGGTGATTGGACATACAAAGAATTTATCCTCCAAGAAACCTCTTGGATGGGAAGCAAAACATCGTCAAGAAAAAAGCAAAGGATCTCCAGCTGCCTTTTGAAAAAGCACCTTTGGGACTTCATCAGACACAGGCAGCGTCTGCCTCTGAAGCCTGTGCGTTGCGTTTGATTCACCTGGTCACCTGAAGCAGCTCACCAAAGCTTCTGCTTTCTAATAAAAGGGGGGGAAATGGCTCCCCGTTTCCTTCCGAGCCTGTTGAATGCCATGCATGTGCCAAACAGCTCTGGGGAAGCGTGGTGGAATGTAGTCTGGATTCCCCAGAGGGAGGGGCTGCATTTCAGAGGAGCAAGAAACAGTATCAAGTTTGTGTGAGAGAAAGAGGGTGAGGACAGCTCCTTCCTAACAGTTTCCTGATTACAGGCAGTCCCTCAACTTACAACAGCTCATTTAGTGACCGTTCAAAGTTACAACAGCACCGATAAAAGTGACTTATGAACTATTTTTCACGGTCACTAAAGGACTACCTGCAGAGAGCCCAAGATTGTAAATACCCAGAACATCAAGGAAAGGAGGGTTCAAATCACGTTTTCATTTTACGTACGTTTCCTTCATCGTCGATCACCTGGATTTGTCCCGAATCGCACAGCTTGACCACCGCTCCGATGGGAACATCAAATTCCCGTCTGGTCCTGAGGTCCATCCATACATAATCCCCCTGGGAGGGAAGGCAAACAGGGCATTTAAGTCCGGAAGAAAGGCAACACAGAAATATTAGAGTATGATTCACATACTCTGTGTAGGAAGGAGGAGGAGGAGGAGGAGGAGGAGGAATGTGGGGTCCTTGGTGCTCTCTGAACTTGGTTGTTTTCTTGCAGACATTTCCTTACCCAACTAGGTAATAGCATCAGTGCTAGGAGGGAGGAGGTTATATCTAGAGGGAGGAGGAGGAGGAGGAAAATGACTCTGAGGTCCTTGGTGCTCTCTGAACCTGGTTGTTTTCTTGCAGATGTTTCATGGCCCAACTAGGTAACATTATTAGTGCTAGAAGGGAGTGGGGTGTGTGGAGAGGAGGAGGAGGAGGAGGAGGAGGAGGACAACTGTAGGGTCCTTAGTGCTCTCTGAGCTGGGTTGTTTTCTTGCAGACGTTTCATTACCCAACTAGGGAACATCATCAGTGGTAGCAGAGAGTGAGGTTTATAGACGTTTCATTACCCAACTAAGTAACTTCATCCGTGCTAGTGAAGGTGGGGTTTGCTCCCTGTTTATATACTCCCTTTTGAGCTTCTTTCTCCACCCATTATGCAGCTGGGGGCTCCGCCCTCCTTTATCTGACAGTTCCCTAGAGCAGGGGTCTCCAACCCCCGGTCCACAGCATGCTAGCAAGCGGGCTGCACAAACAAGCAAAACTCCATCCTCAGGATGCAGGCATTATTCAAAACCACGTACCGGTCCGCAGAAAAACCTTCAGGCTCCAAAGCATTGGAATTTTCAGTGCCGTTGTCACTTGAAACGGTCACTAAATGAGCTGTCGTTAAAGTCAAGGACTACCCGTATAATGATACTTCAAGAAGGAATCACCTTTTTGGAATTTTGAGAAGATATACAGCAGTGGCCAAAATTGTGGAAACCTTTTGGGAAAAAGTGTACTTTTGAGGTTTGATGGCTAATAACACCACTTTTTTTTGGAGTAGTACCATAAAGTTATATATCAATGGAAAGATCATTTAATCAAGAATGTCATGCAACAAAGTTTGTTCAATTATCTGTACTGTATTCTACGAAAAGTTATAGCCAAATAACCAGAAAAAAGGAAGCACAACTTGCTTAGGTTGATAGCAGGTAGCTTTCCTTCATCTGATTGTAGCCAATGAGCATGAGTGTTTAGAGAGCCAATCAGGTGTCATCTTGTTTTGGCCATGAGCCAATCAGATCACAGTAGGATTCAGTTATTGATGTTATGCATTGAAGCCGAGAGGAGGACATTTGTCAGTGTGTTATGTGATCGCTATCAAGGTGGTTGGGTTTTTTTGTGTTCTTTCATTTAGTGAGCTTGTAAAACGTAATAAAATTAAAGTCATGGTGCAAAGAGTTGACTGGTTGCCCAGAAAGCGATGTAAAATAGTATTATTAAGTGAACAAGGCTACAGTTATAAAGAAATTAGAAGAAAAATGGGTGGAAACTTAACCAAAGGTGGCATTTCTACTGTACACTTTCCCCAAAAGGTTTCCACAATTTTGGCCACTCTTGTAGGAGAGGAAACCATAATTCTTTTCAAGGGAGGGGGGGGGCACATAGAAACCGATTCAGGCCTGTTTGCAACCCTTCCAGTTTGCAAGAGGTGAAAAAAAAGAAGAATTTCAGGTGCAGAAAGACAGATGCAGGTTTCACGGCTAGGGAAAAAAACCCACAATCTAATGTCAAAACCTAGTAACTCACCTGTTGGTGTCCCTTTTACCAGGTATGTTCAGGTGAAACTGGACGGCCATGTTTTGACAAGGCTCTATTATTTCTTGGGTGGTTTTTTAAAATTTATTGATTATGTTAATTAAAACCACCCAACTCCCTGAAAATTCTGGGCAGTCTTTATTCTACATTCTGGAAAAGGGTTGAATTGATGGTCTCAAGGGACTCTCCCAACCCCCGATACTATAAAAGCAGAGAAACTGAAAATATTGCACCAACTGACTCACTCTCTCTCTCTCTCTCTCTCTCTTTCTCCTTCTGTTTCTCTCCTTACCTTTTCTCTCTTTCTCTCTCCTTTTCTCTGTTTCTCCCTTTCTTCCTCTCTGCTCTTTTTCTTTCTTTTTCTTTCTCTTTCCTTCTGTTTCTCTCTCTTTCTACTTTCGCTTTTCTCTCGTTGTCCCTTTCTTTCTCTCTGCTCTTTTCTTTCTTTCTTTCTTTCTTTCTTTCTTTCTCTCTCTCTCTTTCCTTCTGTTTCTCTTTTTCCTTCTCTTTTTCTCTTTCTCTCTCTCCTCTTTTCTTTCTCTTTTTTTCCCTTTTCTTTCTCTGTCCTCTTGTCTCTCTCTCCCTCCCTCCTCTTTTTCTCTTTTGCTCTCTCTTTCCTTCTCTTTCTCTCTCCTTCTATTTTCTCTTTCTCCTCTTTTCTCTCTTTCTCTTTCTCCTTTTCTCTCTTTCTGTCTTTTTCCTTTCTCTCTCTCTCCTGTTTCTCTCTCTCCACTTTTCTCTTCTCTCTCTCTCTCTCTCTTTGAGACATTCTGTTTCAAGAACACAGAGATCATCCTTAACACATCCACTAATACTTTCACATGTTATAAAAAAAAAACTTCAGACTTCTGACATCTTTCCAACCAGTTCAGAAGCCAAGGAGATGCCACCAGGCCTCGCTTAAAAAGACCTCCATTGGAAAGTCCCTCACTAGAAGACCTTAAATGCACGCTTCGTTTTCCCAAGTCTTGTGCAGGCTTACTCAGAGGTAAGTAGCACGTCCTTTCACTCTTGTCTACCTTCCAGAAAAAGCACGCACAGGATGGGCAACTTCCTATTCCTCCCGAATAACAAAGACTCTTAACTTTCTCTTACCGACAAAAGCGTGTGGACTTTCAACGCTTGGTTGACGTTCCGGATCAGGGCCCATTTTTTCTGATCTCTCTCGCGGACCCCCATCTCACTGTGGTACTGGAACATGGCAGCATTTCAGCTTCCCTTATCGTGCCCCCCCCCCTCCAAAGATCTGTGGTCTTTGCACCACGAACTTTGCTCTTCAGTTTAATTTTCTGGGTTGAAAACAAATTTCTTCTCCGGCTTCTTCTTCTAGATGTATCTCCCGTCAGATGTCTCCTCTCCTGACCCCTTTGCTTCTTTGGACAGGGAACAATTTACGGTGTTCCACCACCCATTCCTAAAACCACCGTGCGGTTTTTCCTCTGCCGAAAACCAGCCGAAATTCCAGATTTCAGCTCTGCAAGATGGTTTGCACCTCCCTGGGGGGGGGGTTTCCTTCCTTCCTTCCTTCGTTTTTTTTTCTTTTTTCTTTTCCAAAGGAGGGCTGCTTTCAGCTTCACATCTTTCAACTGTTGAGTCCCCTGGACTTTTTTTTTTGGCCAATTATTAAGCCAGATCAGCAAATCCCTCTTTCAACACTTGGCTTTTAATTAACTTAATACCTTTCAGCGCCACGTTAACCAATGCACAGGAGGGAATCGAACACCCGCAGCCACCTGCTTTAGCGTTCAACCGATCGCAGGGCTGGGAAGCCATAGCAACCAACTTTTAAATAATTAAGACCGTGGTATCATGCCCAGCTAGCAGCATCTTAAATTCCCAAAGGATAGACATGATGTTAAGATACCTAGCTGGCCTGGTCTCCAGGAACTCAGACAATCAATTAGAATAGAGCTGGAAGGGACCTTGGAGGTCATCTAGTCCAACCCCCTGCTCAAACAGGAGGAGACACTATAACATTTCAGACAGGGGGCTGTCCAGTCTCTTCTTGAAAACCTCCAGTGATGGAGCGCCCACAACTTTTGAAGGCAAGTTGTTTCACTGGTTAACTGTACTCACTGTTAGGAAGTTTCTCCTTGATTCCAGATTGCTTCTCTCCTTAATTAGTTTCTCAATCAATCGGAATAGAGCTGGAAGGGATCTCGGGGGGTCTTCTAATCCAGCCCCCTGCTCAAGCAGGAGACCCTATAAAATTTCAGACAAGTGGCTGTCCAGTCTTTTCTTAAAAACATCCAGTGATGAAACACTCACAACTTCTGGAGGCAGGTTGTTCCACTGGTTAATTGTCCTCACTGTTAGGAAGTTTCTCCTCAATTCTAGGTTGCTTCTCTCCTTGATTAGTCTCCATCCATTGTTTCTTGTCTTGCCTTCTGGTGCTTTGGAAAATAAGTTGACCCCCTCCCTCTTCTTTGTGGCAGCCCCTCAAATACTGGAAGACTGCCATCATGTCCCCCCTAGTCCTTCTTTTCTCTAGACCAGGGGTGGGCAAACTTGGCTCTTTTATGACTCGTGGACTTCAACTCCCAGAATTCCTGAGCCAGCCATGCTGAGGGGAAAGGGAGAGGTTTCCAAGCTGAGCCATGCTGGCTCAGGAATTCTGGGAGTTGAAGTCCACAAGTCATGAAGGGGCCATAGTTCCCCATGCTGGCTCAGGAATTCTGGGAGTTGAAGTCCACAAGTCATAAAAGAGCCAAGGTTGCCTACTCCTGCTCTAGACTAGACTAACCAAGCCCAAATCCTGCAACCGTTCTTCATATGTTTTTGTCCCCTAATCATCTTTGTTGCTCTTCTCGGCACTTTTTCCAGAGTCTCAACCTCTTTTTTTGTAATGGGGTGACCAAAACTGGATGCGGTATTCCAGGGGTGGCCTTACTAAGGCTTTGTAAAGCGGGACTAAGACATAACCTGATTTTTATTCTACGCCTCTGTTAATACAAGCAAGGATTGTATTCGCTTTTTGGGCTACTGCTGCACACGGCCGGCTCCTATTTTCCAATTTCAATTTCCAAACTCGATTTTCAGCCCTTGGAGGCGGGACAGATAAGGAAACAGAATCCTGAAAAAGGACTGGAATTCTAAATGTCCATGGAGATTCTCAGTCGTCCTGGTCCTGGTTTTCCCCAAACTGCTTTTTCAAAAGGCAACGGGACTTTGTTTTTCCTCATCCAAGAAGCTTCTTCTGTTCTGACTGAAGCTCTGACATGTGGACTTCAACTCCCAGAATTCCCCAGTCAGCCCTGCTGACTGGGGAATTCTGGGAATTGAAGTCCAAACGTTTTAAAGTTGTCAAGAGTTGAGAAACACTCAAATTTCACCAAAAGCTGAGCTCCATTTGACGGTTACCCCAGCCTAAGGCACCGTGTGATCTTTCCAACCTTAAAACGCCTCTGGTGTATTTTACACATTTTCCAGATGTTTCTAACCTTCCGCTCCATGGGCAACCTTCTTTGTTCCTCGTGGTCCAATCCCAACCTCTGGGAAAGCACGCACGACTTAATTCCCTAATTTGAGGGCCGGGATTTTGACAGCGGGAGCCATTAAGATGCTAAATGGGTCCATCCAGAGCAGGCCAATGGACCATATTTTAATCTATATGCAAATAGGTTGTCAGCTGATGGTGGAAAGGGGAAAAATAGTTCTCATCTGTTGTTACAGCTGCAAAGAGTTTGGAGACAGCACATAAATCGCACATGAGACCGTAAGCATCAACAGCTTACTGAAAGATTGGTTTATGAGGCTATATGATTTAGGGTCCAGAATGAGAAGTCCAACAGGAATAACAGAATAACAAAGTTGGAAGGGACCTGGGAGGTCTTCTAGTCCAACCCCCTGATCAAGCAGGAGACCCTATACCCCATTCTGGACAAATGGCTGTCAGGTCTCTTCTTGAAAACCTCCAGTGATGGAGCACCCACAACTTCTGGAGGCAAGTCATTCCAACGGCTTGCCTCCAGAAACTGTGGGTTCAAATCCAAACAGAAGAAGCTTCCTCAGTTCTGACTGAATGGTCTTCGTTTTTCCTTGAAGTCGTTTCGCTTCTCATCCAAGAAGCTTCTTCAGTTCTGACAGTCAGAACGGAAGAAGCTTCTGGGATGAGAAGGGAAACGTCTTCAAGGAAAAACAAAGTCCAGTTGTCTTTTGGAAAAGCACCTTTGGGACTATCTGATTCAAACACGGATGCTTTAACTAGACACGTTGTCTGTCTAATAATCCAAAGTTGGCACCTTTGACAACCAGGGTCTGTTTTAACCTGGTTCCTGAATTGCTCCATAAATTAATCCGGTGAGGTGGAATCCCACCACACGTTCATCCACAAAGAAGCAAGCCACGAATGATATGGAAAAAGTTTAGCAGGGCCACCACATGTGGGCTGCAAACGATCCAAATCGGGGGTCTTTCAAACTTGGCCCTTTTATGACTTGTGGACTTCAACTCCCAGAATTCCTCAGCCAGCATGAATTCTGGGAGTTGGAGTCCATACAGCTTAAAACCGCCAAGATTGAGAAACATTGCTCTAAGGCTGGCTGAGGAATTCTGGGAGTTGAAGTCCACAAGTCATAAAAGGGCCAAGTTTGAAGACCCCTGATCTAGATGACTCTGCTCCCATCTAGTGGACAGCCGAATACAGTAGTGGCCAAAATTGTGGAAACCTTTTGGGAAAAGTGTATTTTTGAGGTTTGATGGCTAATAACACCCCCTTTTTTTTTTTTTGTAGTAGTACCATAAAATTATATATCAATGGAAAGATAATTTAATCAAGAATGTAATGCAACATAAGTTTCTTCAATTATCTGTACTGTATTCTATGAAACGTTATAGCCAAATAACCAGAAAAAGGAAGCACAACTTGCTTAGGTTGATCTCAGGTAGCTTTCCTTCCTCTGATTGTAGCCAATGAGCGTGAGTGTTTAGAGAGCCAATCAGGTGTCGTCTTGTTTTGGCCATGAGCCAATCGGATCACAGTAAGATCCAGTTATTGATGTCCTGTATTGAAGACGAGAGGAGGACATTTGCCAGTGTGTTATGTGATCGCTATCAAGTTGGTTGGGTTTCTTTGTGTTCTTCCATTTAGTGAGCTTGTAAAACGTAATAAAATTAAAGTAATGGTGCAAAGAGTTGACTGGTCACCCAGAAAGCGATGTAAAATAGTATTATTAAGTGAACAAGGCTACAGTTATAAAGAAATTAGAAGAAAAATGGGTGGAAACTTAACCAAAGGTGGTATTTCTACTGTACACTTTTCCCAAAAGGTTTCCACAATTTTGGCCACTACTGTAAGACCTCAGATAAGCGTATTTTGCGAATGCAACCACGGGTTTGTCAAACTCATTAACACACACACAGAGACACACACACCACTAAACAAGCTAGCAACTGCTGGCAGCCAGAGAACCATGTAGATTTTCCTGGCTCTCAAAATACACGGCGACCCCCTCCACACACACACACACACACACTGGCCTGCTGATTTCAAACTAATCCTTAATCTGGTTTGGAATTAAAATCATGCCTAAAGAAACACGGAGAGGTTTGTCTGCCTCTAAACGTATTTTTCCAATTCCCCGTTTGTGTTTCTTTCTTCCTCCAGTCAACCCAGGATCAAAAGGGTGTCGCAAACTACTTTGCCAGACAAAGTCTCGACAACTTTCTGCTTTTCTTTGGAAGCCGAAAGCCAAAAGGAGAGACGGCGGCGTCTATTGATTTTTTTCTGAGCTCTTTAAAGTTTGGTCCTTCCTCAACGGAGCCAACCGTGCGGCGTCTTTGAAAAAGCTACCGGGAGAAAAATCAGTGGGATGCAACGGTGCGGCGCTCACGTATATTTACGTGTACATTTAATAATAAATACAAAAAAATAAAATTAAACTGGGACGGTGGAGGAAAAATTCGCCAGACTGCTGATTGCCCTGCAGTTTGATTCTCTTTAGTCTCCCCAAAAGTTTAGCCACCCAAAAAGATTTACCTCAGGGATTAGGCCTTTGCTTCCTTAGAGAAATGGCCCATTTACCTGGGAATGAACTTTGGATAGAATAGAATAGAATAGAATAGAATAGAATAGAATAGAATAGAATAGAATAGAATAGAATAGAATAGAATAGAATAGAATAGAATAAGGAATGAATAGAATAGAATAGAATAGAATAGAATAGAATAGAATAGAATAGAATAGAATAGAATAGAATAGAATAGGAGCTGGAAGGGACCTTGGAGGTCTTCTAGTCCAGCCCCCTGCCCAAGCAGGAGAACCTATAGTTGGATCAGATCTGTTGGACTCTGAATTAAGCAACGAGACTTAGACTCAAAGTTTCCTTCTGTGTCTCCTACCTCCCTGCGTTCCTTTCCCCCTCTTTTTTTTCCTTCTCCAGCCTGCCTTTCTCCTTCTTTCTTTCATTTCCCCTCCTTCCTCCTCTTTCTTCTTCACCCTCCCTCCCTTCCTTTCTTTCTTTTCTTCTTCTGATTCCTCCCCTCTTCTCTTCCATTCTTCCTTCCATTTCCTTCCTCCTTTCCCCTTCTCCTTCTCCTTCCTCTCTTCCCCTTCTTTCTTCTTCCCGTTCTCCTCCTCCTCCTTTTCCTTCCTCTCTTCTCCTTCTTCTTCCCTTTTCCCCGCTCCTCTTCCTCTTCCTCTCCTTCTCCCCCTTCCCTTCCCCTTTCCTCCTTCTGCTTTTCCTTCTCCAGCCTCTCTTCCTCCTCCTCCTCCTCCTCCTCCTCCTCCTCCAGTTCTCCTTTTTTTGCGTTTTCTCCTTGCTGCAAACAATATTTAAAAGCCATTTTGCTGTGCCTCCCTTTTGCACTATCAAACCATATTTGTCGATGCAGCAAGTTATCCGTTCTCACCTTCAAGCAGTTTTCTGATCAGGACCGGTAGGCAGAACTCTATTTGACCCTGAATGTGTGAAGGGGTGTCACCCAGGGATTTCAAGCTTCATTCCTCCAGCAGGAACGCTCATTGATTTGGGGGGACGGGGATCCAAAACATCTGGAGGTCATGAAATTCTCTACCCCCCAATCACATACACCATCTTGATGAACAAAATGCTTTACCCGTTCCTTTACAATGATTTATAAACATAAACCTGGGATTTAGATCTGTTTGAACTGGCCGATCGATTTAGAGGTGGTGTCACAAACTCAGAATTTATGGGACTATTTCTGAGCAGTTCGGTTCTCTTTGTTGCATTTCCAGCAAACTGGAATATTAAATAATCAAGGATAAATCTCCTGGAATATTAAATAATCAAGGATAAATCTCCTGGAATATTAAATAATCAAGGATAAATCTCCTGGAATATTAAATAATCAAGGATAAATCTCCTGGAATATTAAATAATCAAGGATAAATCTCCTGGAATATTAAATAATCAAGGATAAATCTCCTGGAGTATTAAATAATCAAGGATAAATCTCCTGGAATATTAAATAATCAAGGATAAATCTCCTGGAATATTAAATAATCAAGGATAAATCTCCTGGAATATTAAATAATCAAGGATAAATCTCCTGGAATATTAAATAATCAAGGATAAACCTCCTGGAATATTAAATAATCAAGGACAAATCTCCTGGAATATTAAATAATCAAGGACAAATCTCCTGGAATATTAAATAATCAAGGATAAATCTCCTGGAATATTAAATAATCAAGGATAAATCTCCTGGAATATTAAATAATCAAGGATAAATCTCCTGGAATATTAAATAATCAAGGATAAATCTCCTGGAATATTAAATAATCAAGGATAAATCTCCTCCAAGGCATAGCGGTGAATACAACACAGGCCGTCTTTTAGTAGAGAAGAGGATTCTCAAACCGTCAAGTCAAATATTCTAGAATTAATTTCTTTACACAGCTCGTCTCCTCCTTATTTTGCCCATGTGCTTCCCTCCCTCTCCAGGTTTAATTCTCAAGCGACACAATACCGTTAATCTATAATTTCGTGGTTTGCTAATATTCTGAACGGTGTCCGAGGCTCTGTTTGATCGGTGCCTTTTTTTTTGGAGGGGGGGTCGTTAAAAAAATATCAAACTCCTTAATTTTAAAACAAAAAAAGAGAGCAATGCATTCAATTCCCACAATTTCACATGAGCCCCTTTGCAGCTTTTCTCTCCAACGCACAACCGACCGGCAAAGAAAGCGAGTCACAACGGGCTCTTTGCTTGACTAAATCTGCTTAATCTGTGACAGCGTGTTCCGATTGTACCTCTTAAGCCGCCCAGAGAACAAAATGTCAACTTTTTCATCCCCCTTTCCCCAGAAACGGGAGCCCTGTCCAAATGGCTTGACCTCAGCCAACCCCCCAAGCTGTAGACTGTCCACACACACGCATACGCGACACCCATTCAACCAGGCGACAGCCACTTTCTCACATTAACCCAGAGAACAAACCGCGGTTTAAACAACTCACCTGCTGTAGGATGACCATTGTTCCAGAAACGCATCGGCCGTCAGAGGCAGGAAACCTGTGCGGTGAAAGAAGGCAGAAGAGAGAGAGAAGAATCAACCAATTTGTAGATGTCAAAAGGCAGCAATTTCAGGAGGGAGAGAGAGAGAGATATATATAATATTATTTAGTAAAAGTGCACGCTTCCATTCCTGTGGTAGGCGGTTATAAATGGCAGAGACCATCAGTTAAAGACAGGGAAAAGATAATCCATACAATTCAGGTTAATGCTTGCAGGGGAAGACTTTAGTTGACAGAATCCTTCAGGGGATAAGCTGGTAAGGATGCCTTGTCTGCTGGGAACAAAGGGGAAAAAAAAAAAAGAATAAGAAAGACCAGACAGGGGAAATTGGTATCCTGGGAAGCTCAGCTTTTTAAATTAACAAAAAAAAAAAAGTATGCTTCTAGCCCTCATGATTCAGGCTGGGAAGGCACCAGGAATGCTATAATAATAATAATAATAATAATGATAATAATAATGATAATAATAATGATAATAATAATAATGATAATAATAATGATAATAATAATGATAATAATAATAATAATAATGATAATAATAATAATAATAGCAATAATAGCAATAATAGCAATAATAGCAATAGTAGTAATAGTAGTAATAGTAGTAGTAGTAATAATAATAATAATAATAATAATAATAATAATAATAATAATAATAATAATAATAATAATAATAATAATAATAATAATAATAATAATAATAATAATAATAATAATCTCAGAAGCCAGAAGGGTTGTTATATAGAATAAACAACCTAATCTGCAGTTCTCCAGGGCTACATGTGCTTTCTAACAATTTGTAGGTGGTAACATGTCAAACGGGGAAATCATTAAGGCACACGAGGAATCAACTTGTTAATTACACGGAAGGAGTTGAATTTGTATTTTTGAAGAAAGAAAGAGCAGACCGGGAAATCGGCACCCTGGGAACCTCAGCTTTTTAAATTAAAAAATGAGCATGCTTCTAGCCCTCATGGTTCAGGAGATAAGTCAGGAAGGCACTTCGGGAGCCAGAAAGGTTGTTATATAGAATAAACAACCTAATCTGTGTTTCCCCAGGGCTACATGTGCCTCCTAATCATTTGTGTGTGGTTTTTTTTTTAAACAGGTCAAAAACAGGGAAATTATTAAGTACGCCAGGAATCAACGTATTAATTGTACGCAAGGAGATGGATTTTAATTCAGTGTTCATGAAGAACAACTGGATCCAAATACTTTTGGGATGGTGGCTGTTGCAAATGAAAGTCACGGCATGGAATTCAAACTTTATGATTTTGTACCACTTTACAATGCCTTGGTAAGGCCACACTTGGAATACGGCATCCAGTTTTGGTCCCCACGATGTAAAAAAGATGTTGAGACTCTAGAAAGAGTGCAGAGAAGAGCAACAAAGATGATCAGGGGACTGGAGGCTAAAACATATAAGGAACGGTGGCTGGAATTGGGTATGTCTAGTTTAATGAAGAGAAGGACGAGGGGGGACATGATAGCAGTGTCCCAATATCTCAGGGGTTGCCCCAAAGAAGAGGGAGTCAAGCTCTTCTCCAAAGCACCGGAAGGCAGGACAAGAAGCAACGGATGGAAACTAACCAAGGAGAGAAGCAACCTGGAACTAAGGAGAAACATCCTGACAGTGAAAACAATTAACCAGTGGAACAACCTGCCTCCAGAAGCTGTGAATGCTCCAACACTGGGAGTTTTTAAGAAGAGACTGGACAGCCATTTGTCCGAAATGGTATAGGGTTTCCTGCTTGAGCAGGAGGTTGGACTAGATGACCTCCAAGGTCCCTTCCAACTTTATTATTATTATTATTATTTTAGTTTCGGCAATTCCTCTGTAAGAATCTCAGGCTGAACCGATCCGTGCATCACAGCTGGTTGCTATCAAGTGGCACAGAAATGCTAGTCAAAAATAAAATCATTTTCAATTAAATTCACGGTTGCCGGATACCAAGGAGAGGGACAGGAAGGCAGGAGAGGGAACACAGAGATTTAAAAAAAATGCAAGAAACATTCCCAGACAGAAAGTCCTCGACTTACAACAGTTCATTTAGTGACCGTTCAAATTTACAACGGCCGTTTTTTTTCGCCCTCACGACTAATTCGGCCTCCCCAGGATCACGTGATCAAAATTCGGAGGCTTGGCAACTGACATGTACTTATGACGGTTCCAGCGTCCCGGTGTCCCCATCAACTTTCGCGGCCTTCTGTCAAGCCAGGTCAACGGGGGAAGCCGGATTCACTTAACAACCGCGTTACTACTTTAACAACTGCAGTGATTCCCTTAACAACTGTGGCGAGAAGAGTCATAAAATGGGGACAAAATTCACTTAACAAATGTTTCGCTTAGCAACAGAAATGTTGGGATCAGTTTTGGTCGTAAGCTGAGGACTACCTGTAGAAAGGAAACGACATCTTGGTGCAGGAAAAAAGAAATAAGTGGGAGAAAAAGACCCCCCCCCCCCAATCATCCCGTCTTGATTCCCTGCGGTATCAGAGAGAAACCACGGGACACTTTCCAGATGTCTCTTATCGCACCCTACAACAATAAATCAGAATTCCAAAACTTAATAGACAATGTGTTGTCTGGGCCCGTTAGTAATTCCGTGGTCTATATTAACTTCTTCAGTCTAGATCCAATATTACAATATTACAGTTTTTAAGAAGAGACTGGACAGCCATTTGTCCGAAATGGTATAGGGTTTCCTGCCTGAGCAGGGGGTTGGACTAGATGACCTCCAAGGTCCCTTCCAACTTTATTTATTATTATTATTATTATTATTATTATTATTATTATTATTATTATTATTATTGTTGTTGTTGTTGTTGTTGTTGTTGTTGTTGTTGTTGTTGTTGTTGTTGATTGTTAATTGTTATTGTTGTTGTTATTATTATTATTGTTGTTGTTGTTGTTGTTGTTGTTATTAATTATTATTACTATTATTGATTATTGATTGATTGTTGATTGTTGATTGTTAATTATTGTTATTGTTATTGTTATTGTTGTTATTGTTATTGTTGTTGTTTTGTTGTTGTTGTTATTATTATTATTATTATTATTATTATTATTATTATTATTATTATTATTATTATTATTATTATTATTATTATTATTATTATTATTATTATTATAATATGGCGGCATTCTGTGTGATTGACAGCTTTGAATCAACCAGGAGAAGGATGCTGTTATTAACTGCTTTATTAACTGAAATAATTCAATCCCTTCTACTGCATGCTGATTCTCACCCACCCAATCCAAGAAAAATTTAAGGATTTCTGAGCAGAGTTGAGAATCTCCTTCTAATCCCTACCTTGCAGGAAGCTAATCAAGTCTTTTTTTGATTAGGACTCCACCTTTCCTCTTATTTATATTTCTCCAAACTTCACACTCCCTCTTGCCTGGGGGTGTTTTTTATTCTTTCCCCCCTTGCATAAAGATCGATGCTCAGAGAATACATGATTCCCCTCTTTTAATATGGGAAGAAGGATGAGCCGTGGTGGCGCAGTGGTTAGAATGTGGTATTGCAGGCTAACTTTGCATTCCCACTGCCGGCAGTTCAATCCTCACCGGCTCAAGGTGGACTCAGCCTTCCATCCTTCCGAGGTCGGTAAAATGAGGACCCAGATTGTTGGGGGCAAATATGCTGACTCGATAAACCGCTTAGAGAGGCTGTAAAGCACTATGAAGGGGCATATAAGTCTAAGTGCTGGAAGGGAGGGAGGGAGGAAGGAAGGAAGGAGAGGGAGGGAGGGAAGGAAGGAAGGGAGAAAGGAAGGAAGGAAGGAAGGAAGGAAGGAGAGAGACATGGTGTCGCAGAGGTTAGAATGCATTACTGCAGGCTAATTCTGCCGACTGCCAGCAGTTCGATCCTGACCGGCTCAAGGTGGACTCATGCTTCGCTCCTTCCGAGGTCGGTAAAATGAGGACCCAGATTGTTGGGGGCAAATATGCTGACTCGGTAAACCGCTTAGAGAGGGCTGTAAAAGAACTGTGAAGCAGTATATAAGTCTAAGTGCTATTGCGAAGGAAGTTGCGAAGGAAGTGAGGGAGGGAGGGAGGGAGGGAGGAAGGAAGGAAGGAAGGAAGGAAGGAAGGAAGGAAGGAAGGAAGGAAGGAAGGAAGGAAGGAAGGAAGGAAGGAAGGAAGGAAGGAAAACAAGTAGAAGAAAGGAAGCCATGGTGGTGCAGTGGCTAGAATGCAGCATTGTAGGCTAACTCTGCTGACTGCCAGCAGTTCAATCCTTACCAGCTCAGTTGACTCGGCCTTCCGTCCTTCCGAGGTCGGTAAAATGAGGACCCAGATTGTTGGGGGCAAATATGCTGACTCTGTAAAACCTCTCAGAGAGGGCTGTAAAAGCACTATGAAGCGGTATAAAAGTCTAAGTGCTATTGCTATTAAAGGACATTAGGATACCCTTGCAGGCAACAGTCCTGCCAATTTAATCACCATGAGGATTACATGGGGCACTGATGATGTTACCTAGATGGGTAATGAAACGTCTGCAAGAAAACAACAACATGTTACGACATTTCCTGCCACAGCTGCTCGCTGCAGTTGTTAAATTAGTAAGATGATTGTTAAGTGACTCTGGCTTCCCCATTGATTCTGTTTGTCAAAAGGTCTCAAACGGGGATCCCGTGACCCTGGGACACAGCAACGGTCGTAAGTATGAACCAGTTGCCAAGCATCCGAAATTTGATCACGTGACCACGGGGATGCTGCGAATGGTCGTAAATGTGGAAAAGGCTCATCAGCTACTTTTTTTCGGTGCTGCTGTAACTAGGAATGGTCACTAAACGAATGGTTGTTAAGTCAAGGACTATCTGTACATGTTATACAGGCAGTC
The DNA here is from genome assembly GCA_023970755.1 of Azemiops feae. Taxonomy (NCBI): domain Eukaryota; kingdom Metazoa; phylum Chordata; class Lepidosauria; order Squamata; family Viperidae; genus Azemiops; species Azemiops feae. The sequence goes on along the minus strand of JALGBA010002248.1, from coordinate 146,373 downwards.
CTCGACGTACGACCACAATTGAGCCCAAAATTTATGTTGTTAAGTGAGACCTTTGTTAAGTGAGTTTTGCCCCATTTTACAACCTCTTACCACAGTTGTTAAGTGAATCACTGCAGTTGATAAGTGAGTAACCCAGTTATTAAGTGAATCTGGCTTCCCCCATTGAATTTGCTGGTCAGAAGGTCGCAAAAGGAGATGGCGTGACCACGGGACACCGCAACCGTCATAAGTACCAGTCAGTTGCCGAGCGCCTGAATTTTGATCATGTGACCATGGGGATGCTGCAAAGGTCATAAGTGTGAAAAATGGTGATTATTCTATTCTATTCTATTCTATTCTATTCTATTCTATTCTATTCTATTCTATTCTATTCTATTCTATTCTATTCTATTCTATTAACTGTTGTAAGTCCAGGATTACCTGTATGTGTATGTAGGTGTGTGTGTGTGTATACACACACATACAGATACAGTTGGTGTATATCACCATTACCACCCAACTGCAGTCATGGTGAGGTAACCCAGCAAGACTTCAGGGAAAATCAATCTCAAAAAGCACAGTAGGGCTGAATTTAATTAGAGTTTGGATGGGAGACCACACAGAAACCACAGGACAAAACCCTAGACTGGGAAAGAAGCACTTTTTTTTAGCAAGGAACATTGCCAAAAATAAAATAAAATAAAACCCTCAGGGACCTCCCTGTGCAGCCACCACGAGCAGAAGTCAGCTCAAAGCTCATTTTATTCATTCATTCATTCATTCATTCATTCATTCATTCATTCATCTGACGGTGTATTTCTTCGATTCCGTTTTCATTTATCCTCCCTCGGGTTTACAGCCTCTTCTGCTTTCAGGCCAGCTGCCGCATCGCCTTGCACAAACCGAGAATTAATGTTTAATAGGCCTGCTGATCAGGCTGCTCTCTCAAACCGAGGCAGCAGGAACCTTCCTCCCGAATTTATGCCTCCAAAACAATAGGCCGGAGATAATTGCCCAGTCTTTGAAATCCGATAAAGGTTTTGCAAAGGTCTCCCTGGCTACAGGGACTGTCTGCATGCGAACCAAGGAAGGATAATGCTGCCCTTTGCACAGGTGTAATTTCACTAGGGGAGGCATCTGGGGCAAGACAGGTGTGGGCCTAGAATTAAGGTGTGGGCCTAGAACTAACCTAGAACTAAGGAGAAACTTCCTGACAGTTACAACAATTAACCAGTGGAACAACCTGCCTCCAGAAGCGGTGAATGCTCCAACACTGGAAGTTTTTAAGAAGAGACTGGACAGCCATTTGTCCGAAATGGTATAGGGTTTCCTGCCTGAGCAGGGGGTCGGACTAGATGACCTCCAAGGTCCCTTCCAACATTATTTATTCTTATTATTTATTCTTATTATTATTGTTCTTGTTCTTGTCTTGTTCTTCTTCTTATTATTGTTATTATTGTTGTTATTATTATTGTTATTATTGGCCACCCAGGGCCCTTTCCACTTTGCTGGCAATCACACGATACAGGTATTCCTTGTCTCACAACAGTCCATTTAGTGACCATTCGGAGTTACAACGGCACTGGAAAAAGTGACTTAGGACCATTTTTCACACTTACGACCGTGGCAGCCTCCGCACGGTCACGTGATCAAAACTCAAGAAGCTTGGCAACTGGCATGTACCTACGACAGTTGCAGTGTCCCGGGGTCATGTGATCATTTTGGGCCACCTTCTGACAAGCAAAATCAATGGGGCAAGCCTGAGTCACTAAAAGAACCGTGGTTACTACTGTTGAAGGAAAAGTCTTCATCATGGTTCAGTTCAAGCCGGAAATAAACAACATGGCGACTGCTTTAGAAAGAAGGTTGCAGTTTATTGAAAAGGAGAGCCAGACAGAAAGATGGCTCTGGAAGAAAAGAGAGCGAGCACATGTAGGGAGTGGGTTTTTATACCCTCTGGAGCGTTTTGTTTGGAGTTGTTCCTGTGGCATGAACTTTGACCTGAGTCTGAGTGTGCCTTTCTGGTATTCTGATGGTGGTGGGTTAATCCTACTACGTCCCAAGGGTCATATCCTGCTTCCCTGGGGCTGGGGCTGATGACTCTTAGATTTTTGGTGTTGATTCTAGGGATCTTTCTTCCTAATCCCAGTTTCCTGACTCCAGTCTTTCTGACAAGATTATCACGTCTGCAATTCTACAGACTTGGTTCCTGTTTGGGACAGAGAGACTTGGGGGCGGGGTTGGTTTCTGCTTTTAAAATCCTTTAGAGAAATATATTCTGTCTTTTAAATATTTCCAAAAATATTTCTTTCTCTGGGGAGGGCTGACTTCCCACAGTAACTTAACAAGTGCAGTGATTCACTTAACAACCGGGGCAAGAGAGGTCACAAAATGGGGCAAAACTCAGCTAACAACTGTCTCACTTAGCAACAGAAACTTTGGGCTCAATCGTGGTTGTAAATCGAGGATTACCTATACGGGTATGAACAAAGAATGAAGGAATGAACCAAATCTTGCAACGAAAGTCAAAGGTAATAAAAAAAAAAAGTTTCTTTCAAAATATAAATAACAAGAAAAAAGTCAAGGAAACAGTCGGCTTACTAAAGCAATGGTTCCCAACCCTGCACCCCTAGAACGCTTCTGATATCTTCTCGCACCCCTTACAAAAGTTCAAAATAACGGCAACGAATTATGCACCTACACGACAATTTTGAAAAACCAAGTTTTCGCACCCCATGGAATATCGTCTCGCACCCCCAGTTGGGAACCCCTGCACTAAAGAGAGAAGATGGCAAGGAAGTAACATGCAATAGGGAGAAAGCAGAGCTGCTTAACTCATTAGAATAGAATAGAATAGAATAGAATAGAATAGAATAGAATAGAATAGAATAGAATAGAATAGAATAGAATAGAATAGAATAGAATAGAATAGAATAGAATAGAAAATAGAATAGAAAATAGAATAGGATAGAATAGGATAGAATAGGATAGAATAGAATAGAATAGAATAGAATAGAATAGAATAGAATAGAATAGAATAGAAAATAGAATAGGATAGGATAGGATAGGATAGGATAGGATAGGATAGGATAGGATAGGATAGGATAGGATAGGATAGAATAGAATAGAATAGAATAGAATAGATGCAGGTTCTGGGCCCGACAGCAACAGAATTTAGGGAATTATTTGGGCTGCATCTTATCTTATCAGCTCCAAGGGTCTATCCTCTCTCGGTTTTTCCCCACAACCCTGTGACGGTTGTGGGGATGGAGGGACTGGGTTTTGTGGCCGAGATGGGGACTCGAACCTGGACCTCCTTGCTCAGTGAAACCAGGCCTTCAAGAACTCAGACAGTCCTCGATGTACGACAATTGAGCCCCAAATCTCCCCCACTAAGCGAGACAGTCCTTAAGTGACTTTTGCCCCGTCTTGCGATCTTTCTTGGTTAAGTGAATCACTGCAGTTGTTCAGTTAATAACACGGTTGTTTACGTGACTCTGGCTTCCCCGTTGCACCTTCTTTACAACGGTCACAATCTATGACTACGAAGGGCAGGCTCCCTTACTTCCGTTAAGTCAAGGACTACTACCGGTAGCTGTACTTAGTTGCATTAATGGACGGCTGTATTTCTGCAAAAGCTTTGATATGTCAGGGTGGTGCCGTCTTGAAAAGAGCCAGTCTGATCTAGTGGTTGTGGCATCAGATTAAAAAGTGGGAGACCTTGAGTTCGAGTCCTACCTTAGGCACAAAAGATGGCTGGGTGATCTTGGGCCAATCACTAGGAGATTGGGAGTTCTATCCTGCCTTAGGCATGATAATCAGCTGGGCGACTTTGGGCTAATCACCAGGAGACAGTGAGTTCCAGTCCTGCTTTAGGCATATAAAGCAGCTGGGTGACTTTGGGCCAATCACCAGGAGACGATGAGTTCTAGTTCTGCCTTAGGCATGAAAGCCAACTGCGTGACTTTGGGCCAATCCCCAGGAGACGGTGAGTTCTAGTCCCGCCTTAGGCACGAAAGCCAGCTGGGTGACTTTGGGCCAATCACCAGGACATGGTGAGTTCTAGTTCCGCCTTAGGCATGAAAGCCAGCTGGGGGACTTTGGGCCAATCACCAGGAGACGTGAGTTCTAGTCCCGCCTTAGGCACAAAAACTGGCTGGGTGACTTTGGGCCAATCACCAGGAGATGGTGAGTTCTAGTCCCGCCTTAGGCATGAAAGCCAGCTGGGGGACTTTGGGCCAATCATCAGGAGACCGGGAGTTCTAGTCCCGCCTTAGGCATGAAAGCCAGCTGGGTGACTTTGGGCCAATCACCAGGAGACCATGAGTTCTAGTTCCGCCTTAGGCATGAAAGCCAGCTGGGTGACTTTAGACCAATCACCAGGAGACGGCGAGTTCTAATCCCAAATTAGGCAGAAAAGGCATCTGGGTGATTTTGGGCCAAATCCCTAAAACCTGTTGCTTTAGGCAGGAAAGCTGGCTGAATGACTCTGGAACAATGACCAGGAGGCAGGGAGTTCTAGTCCTGCCTTCGACATGAAAGCCCGCTGGGTGATTTGGGCCTAAATTTGTCTTTTTCTTTTTCTGCAAAAGAGGCTTCCGTTTTTCTACCTTATTCAGGGAGCTTAACAATTCCCTTCCGGATTTCTCGGAGTCTTCTCTGAACCTGTGAACTCGCTCCGAGGGTGGCCGAGCGGCTGGCCTCGCTTTGCGTTCACCTTGTTTGCCTGCTCTGAAGCATTTCCTTTTCTTTGCCGTCCTCCGAAACCACTTCTGGCTTCTGAGAGGACTTAATAAATGGGTGCGTTCATTCATGCCAGACTAATCCTTTCCATGGCAACGTGGCCACTGCGAGATCACAAGCTATAAAATAGGAAAGGGAAAAAAGCCAGACGGGCAGCCAATGCAGGATAGGTCAAAAATGGTGTGTCCTCCTCCTCCTCCTCCTCACACTGAGCCGATGGACTTTGGAACTCCTTGTCACAAGCTTGTTTGTTGGGAGGAATTATTAAACAATTGACAGGAGACCCAATTATGTCCCTTGCGGATTCTCACGAGGCAAGGGAAGAAAAAATAACTCATTAAAAGGTTATTTCAAAAGCATTCCTCACCAAAGGGATACAGGTAGTCCTCAACTTACAACCGCAATTGAGCCGTTGCTAAGTGAGACATAGAAATAGAACTGTTATTATTGTTGTTGTTGTTATTTAAGTGAGTTTTGCCCCACTTTACAATCTCTCTTGCCACAATTAAGGGAACTACTACAGTTAAGTTAGTAACCCGGTCGTTAAGTGAATCCCGCTTCCCCCATTGACTTTGCTTGTCAGAAGGTCACAAAAAGGGATCACGTGAGCCCCGGGACGCTGCGACCGTCATAAATGTGAGTCAGTTGCCCAAGCGTTTGAATTTTGATCACGTGACCACAGGGATGCTGCAAGGGTCATAAGGGTGAAAAACGGTCATAAGTCCCTTTTTTCAGGGTTGTTGTAAGTTTGAACGGTCACTAAATGAGTGATCGTTAAGTCTAATAAGTACTTGTATGTTAAGATTCTTTAATTTCAGTAAAATATAGACAGCAAGTCGGAGAAATAAAGAGAAGGTTGAAGCTAGGGACAATGACAAGCTTGTATAGGATTGCTGCATCTCTGAACTGGTTTACAATTAGTCCTCCTTTAGCGACTGCCTCGTGCAGCGACCCTTCACAGTTACAAAGGTGACGGACAATGGACTTTGTGACTCATGTTTACGACCTTTGCAGGTCTGTAAAGCAAAGTAAAGGTGAATAAGCATGTCGTGGTTTCACTTAGCCCAGGGGTCTTCCAGCTTGGCCCTTTTAGGACTTGTGGACTTCAACTCCCAGAATTCCTCAGCCAGCATGGGGGAACTATGGCCCCTTCATGACTTGTGGACTTCAACTCCCAGAATTCCCGAGCCAGCATGGGGGAACTATGGCCCCTTCATGACTTGTGGACTTCAACTCCCAGAATTCCTCAGCCAGGCACGCTGGCTGAGGAATTCTGGGAGTTGAAGTCCACAAGTCACAAAAGGGCCAAGTTTGAAGACCCCTGACTTAGCCACTTCTTCGCTTAATGATCAAGTAGCCGGCCCCAATTGTAGTCACTAAACGAGGACTATCTGTATGCTGTTTATATGCTACTATTAGATGTGATATGATTTTATTGTCTTTGAGATTATAGATCAGGGGTCTTCAAACTTGGCCCTTTTATGACTTGTGGACTTCAACTCCCAGAATTCCTCAGCCAGGGGCCATAGTTCCCCCATGCTGGCTGAGGAATTCTGGGAGTTGAAGTCCACAAGTCATGAAGGGGCCAAGTTTGAAGACCCCTGTTATAGATGATTATCAAACTGGCAGGACTGTAGAGAAGCAGTTAGAC
>JALGBA010002248.1:42500-135000 GCA_023970755.1 Azemiops feae | reverse complement strand
TTTGAGCTAATCACCAGGAGACGGTGAGTTCTAGTCCTGCCTTAGGCATGAAAGCCGGCTGGGTGCCTTTGGGCTAATCACCAGGAGATGATGACTTCTAGTCTCGCCTTAGCCATGAAAGCCAGCTGGGTGACTTTGCGCCAATTACCAGGAGACGGTGAGTTCTAGTCCTGCCTTAGCCATGAAAGCCAGCTGGGTGCCTTTGGGCTAATCACCAGGAGATGATGACTTCTAGTCTCGCCTTAGCCATGAAAGCCAGCTGGGTGACTTTGCGCCAATTACCAGGAGACAGTGAGTTCTAGTCCTGCCTTAGCCATGAAATCCAGCTGGGTGACTTTGAGCCGATCACCAGGAGACCGTGAATTCTAGTCCTGCCTTAGGCATGAAAGCCAGCTGGGTGCCTTTTGGCCAGTTCCTCTCTCTCAGCCCAACCTACCTCACAGGGTTGTTATTGCGGGGAAAATAGGAGGAAGGGGTATTAGAACATAGAATCATAGAACACAGAATGGTAGGGCTGGAAGGGACCCCAGAGGTCCTCTAGTCCAACCCGCTGCTGAAGGTAGGAAAGTTTATATATCACCCTGATCAAATGATTATCCAGTATTTTTGAAAACCTCCAGCAATGGAGCATCCATCACATTACAGGTATGGGGCAAAACTCACTTAACAAACTGTCTTGCTTAGCTACAGAAATTTTGGGATCAGTTGTGGACGTAAGTTGAGGATTACCTGTATGAGGACAAGATAGTCAAAGTTACATGCAGTCCTTGCTTAACAACGATTCAAAGTTATGGCGAATTTGCCCAAGGCTACTTAGGACCCGTTTTTGTAGTTCTGATGGCCACATATCAAATAAGTAGCCCTGGGGAGGATCCGTCGTAACTTTGAATGTTTGTTAAGCAAGGGCTACATGTAAGTTTGCTATCTTGTCCTCATACGGGTAGTCCTCAACTTATTATAATTAAATAGATAAGATGTGTAACCAGACTTTGGTATGAAAAGGGAAAAAGGGAGAAGTCGAGCTAAGGGAAACTTTTGGTCACCTAAACATAAAATACTTGGAAATCATAAATAATAGCGTTACTTTGAATATTGATGGGAAATTAAAGCCTGGGAAAAACAACAACAGGATATTGTTTGTATACAAGGATCAAGTGCAAACGCAATTAAGGTATGTATAAGCTAAAAATTATTGATAACTGTAACAAAGTTGTTTTTATGTAGTTGATAACAATAAGAATTGTACTAGCCCAATATGAGATAACGGATATTAGTGGAAAAAGAGAGGAAATATTTGATGTTATGAGATTTATACTAAAGATTTATGTACACTATTGAACTATTAACCCAGTCATCACGTTGCTTTTTAAATATCCAATTGTAAAATGAGAAAATTAATAAAATATTATTTAAAAAAAAAACTTATGACTACCCCTGTGGTCACATGATTATATCTTGGGCACTTGGCAATCAACTTTACGGCTGTTTGCAGTATCCCGCAGTTATATGACCACGATTTTCAGCAGTTTTTGCTGATTTCCGGTGTGGGATTTCCAGTTTCTGGGGGGGGGGGGGAAATGCTCATTGTTGAAAATCAGTTCACCAGCTGCAATTAAGGTTGAAAAATCGGGCACAGCCATGCAGTGACTCGCTTAACAACTGTCATTCCAGGCTCAATTACGGTCGTAAATCAAGGACCACCTATGCAAGAACAGAATTGGAGGAAGAATTTTTCAAATTCAAAGCCAGAAGTGGTGTCAGCTCCACCTGGTGGTTGCAAGCAGGAAGTTATTATTAATTGGGAATTAATATTAAGCCATGAAGGGAGAGAGGGAAGGAAAGGTTTTTTTAAATTGACCTCACAATTTTTAATTCTTAATGAAACAGTGCAGAATACATCTCCACTGCTTTATTGTTAAGACGTTCCCAACCTCCGGGGCTCCTTTTCGACTTGAGGAATTTTGTGCAAATGCAGCTGTTTCAAAACCAGCTTTCTGCTTTTTGTAGTATACCCTTCTTCTCCCTGGTGTTCTCCAGATGTGCTTCGACACCACACTTGCTGATTTCAATATCCTCATTCTTGAGGGGAGGAGGGAAGAATGAAGGTATGGCTGTCGGAAATACCGATCTTATTCTTAGCAAAAAAAGAAGCACAATTGTAGCATCACACAAAGGCTCAAATAATTCCTATTTGAAATATTTTGAATTCATTAATCACCTGAAGTGCCTTGGTAAGACCACATCTGGATTACTGCATCCAGTTTTGGTCACCATGATATAAAAAAGATGTTGAGACTCTAGAAAGGGTGCAGAGAAGAACAACCAAGATGATTGTGGGGTTGGAAGGTAAAACATATAAGGAACGGTGGCTGGAACTGGGTATGTCTAGTTTAATGAAGAGAAGGACGAGGGGTGACATGATAGCAGTGTTCCAGTATCTCAGGGGCTGCCCCAAAGAAGAGGGAGTCAAGCTGTTCTCCAAAGCGCCTGAAGGCAGGACAAGAAGCAACGGATGGGAACTAATCAAAGAGAGAAGCAACCTAGAACTAAGGAGAAACTTCCTGACAGTTGGAACAATTAACCAATGGAACAACCTGCCTCCAGAAGCGGTGAATGCTCCAACACTGGAAGTTTTTAAGAAGAGACTGGGCAGCCATTTGTCTGAAATGGTATAGGGTTTCCTGCCTGAGCACGGGGTTGGACTAGATGACCTCCAAGGTCCCTTCCAACTGTTATTCTGTTATAGTCTGTTAAAATAATCATACATTATTTTGAAAATTATAATTCAAAATAATTATAATTCAATCACCAATCAAGAAGGCTCCAAAACTGGTGTGTATCTATGATTTTTTGTTTGGCCGAGCCCTGCTCTTTCATTTTTTTTTTAATTTTACAATTTCTACCCAATCTTTCATACAAACATATTTATTTTCTTATTCCCATTCTTCGCAGCGACTTTCAACATAGGTTAAAAAAAAATAAAATGAGGCAGAGATTCCTGAAAAGGAGGTCATACATAAATGCCAGTCGAAACTAAACAATTATTAACAGTCCAAGAGTTGGTTCTGTTTTGGCTTTTAATTACAAATCTCGTACAGCCAGCTTATTTCAATGCTTTTAAAATCCCATATAATCAAGAGATTCTCCCCCAAATCTGCATTCATATATTTCACGAAGCATCCATTGAATAAAGTGCAAGTGACAAAAGACTTTATAACTTATAACAGGGGCCTTCAAACTTGGCCCCTTTTATGACTTGTGGACTTCAACTCCCAGAATTCCTCAGCCAGGAACGCTGACGGAGGAATTCTGGGAGTTGAAGTCCACAAGTCATAAAATGGCCAAGGTTAATGCCCCCTGACTTATAAAATGGCTGACAGAACCAGCGAAATCAGAAATCAAAGCTCTTCAGTTTTACCTGACATCATAATTTCAAGGACAATCATATGTTAATAGCTTCCCAAGTCATCTTTCCTTCAAGGTATTAGAAATGTAAGGAAGAAAATTGCAGGTTATGCATTCAAAAAAGACACACAACGTGACAAACCACACACAAAAAAAGATACAAAAACAGATGTGTTTTAGGTTTTAGGTTGTGTGGACTTTAACTCCCGTAATTCCGCAGCTGACATCTACGGACTTCAACTCCCAGCATTCCCCAGCCGGGATGCTGACTGGGAATGTTGGGAGTTGAAGTCCACACACCCTAAAGTTGCTAAGGTTGAAGAACAAGGTTATAAAGAATAATTCAACGAATGTCATAAAACGGTGTGTAACAATAACGCACAGTAAAAGGGATGCAACGTTCCCATTGAGGGTTTCAGTTGTTTGATCCACAATTTGGAATTTTAAACGGGGATGGATGGGTTTATGCAAAGATTTGAGAAGACTGAAATAAACAGAAGATTAAATAACTATCCGATTTTTGGGGGGAAAAAACACGAGAGCAGAAAAAATGGTGAGAATAATTTCCTTATGGATAAATTGTGGTTCTCGACTTACAACCGTTCGTTTAGTGACCATTCAAAATTACTTCAGCACGGAAAATTGTGACTTATGATTGTTTTTCACACTTACGACCGTTGCAGCATCCCCATGGGTCACGTGATCAAAATTCAGAGGCTTGGCAACTGACTGGGACTTATGACAGTTGCAGTGTCCCCGGGGTCCTGTGATCCCCTTTTGCAACCTTCTGACAAGCAAAGTCAATGGGGGAAGCCAGATTCACTTAACAACCGTGTTACTAACTTAACAACTGCAGTGATTCGCTTAACGACTGCAGCAAGAAAGGTCATCAAACGGGGCAAAACTCACTCAACAAGTGTCTTGCTTAGCAATGAAAGTGTCGGCCTCAATTGTGGTTGTACGTTGAGAACTACCTGTATGGTTTCATGGGTAAATTTATTTGTGAAGGTGTGATACACAAAAGGAATAAGGAACGTGGACCATACTTGAAACAAGCCCAGGATCACAGGAGGGTGGTGGGTTTCTTAGGATGGTGGAAAACAAGCGAATCGTTGCGGTTTTACGAACAGCACAACTGCCCTAGTCCGAATCCTTGTTATTGATCCTTAATCGCTGCAATTTTAATTTTACTGCAATATTAAGCATTCACTGGTCTTTTAAAGGGGGATAAAACAAAACAACTGAAAACACTTTTGATTCTTGGCAAAACACAGGACTTTGGAACGTTGTGGTATCTTGTAAAAACTTATCTCTCTACAGCAGAGGTCTTCAAACTTGGCAACTTTAAGACTTGGGGACTTCAACTCCCAGAATTCCTCAGCCAGCATGGGGGAACTATGGCCCCTTCATATGGCTGAGGAATTCTGGGAGTTGAAGTCCGCAAGTCATGAAGGGGCCATAATTGCTCCTTGCTGGCTCAGGAATTCTGGGAGTTGCCCAGAATTCCTGAGCCAGCAAGGAGCAATTATGGCCCCTTCATGACTTGCGGACTTCAACTCCCAGAATTCCTCAGCCAGCATGGGGAACTATGGCCCCTTCATGACTTGTGGACTTCAACTCCCAGAATTCCTCAGCCAGCGTGCCTGGCTGAGGAATTCTGGGAGTTGAAGTCCACAAGTCATAAAAGGGCCAGGTTTGAAGACCCCTGGTCAATAGGGAGATCAAATGAGGCCTGTGGACGCTCATGGCCCTGTTCGTGTGTGTGCGTACGGCGCCTCCCCCTCGCTTTCCTTCTGGCCCACCAACCCAGAAAGATTGGGGAACCTCTATTGTAGAGAGCTTAAGCTTGCAATAAATCTTTATACTCATTTGAACTGCCTGAATTTCCTGAATTTCCTGATTTCCCCAGCATCTGACAGTTATACAACATTGAATTGTCAGCTGCAGCAAGATGACTGGGGCGAGTCACGCCAGGACGAATTGTCCCATTCCGTCTCAAACGCTGCTACGGATAAAGCCTGTTCCCTGACAGAAATTCAGCTAACTTTTTAAAACTCTTCTGTTCCTTTTACATGGGAAATTTCTACAGGAAGAATAAAAAAACAAACCAATAAACAAAGAAGCCGATGGCGCTTCCATGGCACTCAAAAATGTTCCGTGGCCCCTGTGGAAAATACTCTTAAAAATATGGCACAAAGTCAAATCATTTCACTTGCCCATTCTGCAACCACAGACTGGCAAACGGGGGTGTGAATTTAACAGTAACCCCCCGCAATGTTTGGGGAAGACATCTGATTTGGAAAAAATGGTTCCTTATTGCAATACTGTTATTTAGATATGTTTTTCCCTGCTCTGTTTCAAGGACTTATGGCAAGTTGGAAAGATCTATTGCAGGGGTCTTCAAACTTGGCAACTTTTAAGACTTGTGGACTTCAACTCCCAGAATTCCTCAGCCAGCCCTGAGGAATTCTGGGAGTTGAAGTCCACAAGTCTTAAAGGGGCCAAGTTTGAAGACCCCTGATCTACTGGTTGTGGGTGAATCATAAATCTATGGCATCTCAGTAGGATAAGCCAGGTTGACTTCAACTCCCAGAATTGGCTGGCTGGGGAATGGTTAAAACTTTATTTGACGGGTTAAAAAGGCTTTTAGAGATTTTGACTGAGTTAATACTATCGAGATGAAAACTATGGATTTGACTATGGTTGGGATGTAATTTGATTATGGTTGGGAAATCTAATATGGAAAAGGTGGTAAACAAAAAGTAAATAGATGAAGAAATAGAATACAGATTGGAAATGAAGTAAGGTGTCTGGTGGAATAATATCTTTTCTTTTTATAAGTATAAGGATTTTGATAGGATTTAAATTTTAGGTAAGGAGTTAAAAAGGGGTTTTAAGATTTATAAAATATATATTTGAAATAGAAAATATATACTTGATAGAGTACAGGAAAGAGAATATAGTTGGGAAGTATTAAAATATAATAGTTGATATAATATGTATATTTTAGAAATAATTATTGTTTGATGGGAAATTGGGAGACCCGAAATGTAACTTATGTGTTCATTTTAGGCCAAAGTGGAAAATGGTAATTGTAAAATAGTTACAACTTAAAACAGGATTTTGATTGATATAAGTGAATTACTATTGATATTCTTTTTACAATGATTGAATTTTATTTAGAAATGTATTAATACTAGGTTATAGCCTGAGGGAAATAGAGAAGGAACTTTTAAGGAATTATTGAACTATTGAGGTTTGATTATATTGTGTGTTTTTTTTGGATGATTGATCACCCTATCTCCACGTGGATTCCTAAAGCACTTTGATGTAAAACCAAAAAATACTAATAAAACTTGTTTTAAAAAAAAAAAAGTTGCTGAGGTTGAGAAACACTGTTCTATAGGATTCTGGAGAGGACATTCAGCTTCTGAGACACTCAACTTCATGATTTATTTTTTTTAAAAAAATGTCTTTTAAAAACCCAGGAACGTGAAAGCAATCCCTGTTAAAATCAAACTCTTGTTGAAACCCTGCTGAAATCAAAGGGACGACAGAAGAGATTTTAAGGACTGGAATGATTAATGAAACGCAAGCTAAGCTGTAGACCTCCGTGCCTAACTTTAGATATAATGCAATCCCTGCAGAGGCGCAACAGCGCAACGCAAATATCACACATTTGTGTTCCGATGCGGCAGTCCATCTCTCGTTCCCAATCTTTGTTCTCCAAAGATGTCGGCGGCACCCACGGCGGCATCGGTTAAGAAGGTGCCGTTTGGCAAACGCCGAGAGGAGACTCCCACGCCTGTGCGGGGAGAAGAGTTGTGTCTTTCCGTGTACACAACCGGTCTCACGGTGTGTGCCCAGAGTGTTGGCTTGGAAGTTTCTCAGAATGAACTGACCTTCTGACAGATGATGTCCCGGTCTCTCTCTCTCTCTCTCTCTCTTTTTTTTTTTAAACCGAACCCAAACGCCGCATTTTGGCTTCTTGGAAAAAAGGCACCTTTGTGTGTCGAATTGTGGAAAAACAAATCCAGGCTGAACTTAGAAGGGCCGGTCCCGTTTCCAAAGTGAAGGCATGCACAGTATGGAGAGACAGACATAGAGGAATAATGGAAGATGGTGCAGAGCAGGAAAGGCCACCACCTGGTGTGTCTCAGATGCTAGTGAGAACGTTGCTACTCAGCAACTGCACCTTAAGAACGCCGGGCAGTTCCGAAACCCGTTTGTTCCCTCGGTCTTGGAGGTGGAGAACGTGCAAAGGGTGAAGCTCGTTGGGGTCCCCAGCCAAGGCGACCTGACCCAGAAACTCATCTGTGATCAGGTTGTGGTTCCAGATCTGGAGGGAGAGAAAGAGAGAGAGGAAGGAAGTTCAGGCCAGAAATAACAGGATAACAAGAGTTGGAAGGGACCTTGGAGGTCTTCTAGTCCAACCCCCTGCTCAAATTAACCAGTGGGACAACCTGCCTCCAGAAGCGGTGAATGCTCCGACACTGGAAGTTTTGAAGAAGAGACTGGACAGCCATGTGGCTGAAACGGTAGAGTTTCCTGCCTGAGAAGGGGGGATGGACTAGATGACCTACAAGGTCCCTTCCAACTTTATTATTATTAAGTGCAATTAAATAGGAAAGACAAATGGCTGCTCAGTCTCTTCTTAAAAACTTCCAGTGATGAAATACCTACAACTTCTGGAGGCAAGTCGTTCCACTGGTTAATTGTTCTCACTGTCAGGAAATTTCTCCTTAGTTCTAGGTTGCTTCTCTCCTTGATTAGTTTCCATCCGTTGCTTCTTGTCCTGCCTTCTTCAGGTGCTTTGGAAAATAGCTTGACCCCCCCTCTTCTTTGTGACAGTTCCCACACTGCAATCATGTCACTCTTCATTAAACAAGACATACTCAATTCCTGCAACCATTCTTTATATGTTTTAGCCTCCGGTCCCCTGATCATCTTTGTTGCTCTTCTCTGTACTCTTTCTAGAGTCTCAACATCTTTTTTACAATGTGGTGACCAAAACTGGATGCAATATTCCAAGTGTGGCCTTACCAAGGCATTGTAAGTGGTATTAACCCTTCACGTGATCTTGATTCTATCCCTCTGTTGATGCAGCCTAGGACTATCATTTCATTTCATTTCATTTCATGTCATTATTTCATTTCATTATTTTATTTTATTCATTTTATTTAATTCGTTTTATTTTATTTTATTATTTATGTGTCGCTCCTCTCGCTGGCCAAAGTGACTCTTTCAACTTTACCTGAATTATGATGGGCTGCCCGGGTTTCTTGCGGTAGAAAAGTCCTTTTACATCAAATTCCGGCGTCAGAGTGTTCTTCAGGACCGGTGATCGGACTTTCTCCCCTTCGCACTTTATGATCACATAGGGATCCACTCCTGAGGCACGAGGGAAACAAAAGGAATTGTCACCCCGTGTTTCCTGTTCCCCTTACGTAAGTCTATCCTGTCTTCTTGATTATAAAATTCGATTGTTTCCAAAATCCTCTAAATATCTCTGTACGACCTTCTTCTACTACTAGAAGGAACGTAGAGGTGAAGGAGAAATTCCACCAATAGAAAAGAATATTTGTAGCTCGGGGTTGACAACTTAGAGATGGGAGGACTTCAACTCCCAGGATTCTCAACCTTCTTCAACCTTGGTGACTTGGAAGATGGGAGGACTTCAACTCCCAGAATTCCCAACCTTCTCAACCTTGGTGACTTGGAAGATGGGAGGACTTCAACTCCCAGAATCCTCAACCTTCTTCAACCTTGGTGACTTGAAGATGGGAGGACTTCAACTCCCAGGATTCTCAACCTTCTTCAACCTTGGTGACTTGAAGATGGGAGGACTTCAACTCCCAGAATTCTCAACTTTCTTCAACCTTGGTGACTTGAAGATGGGAGGACTTCAACTCCCAGGATTCTCAACCTTCTTCAACCTTGGTGACTTGAAGATGGGAGGACTTCAACTCCCAGAATTCTCAACCTTCTTCAACCTTGGTGACTTGAAGATGGGAGGACTTCAACTCCCAGAATTCTCAACCTTCTTCAACCTTGGTGACTTGAAGATGGGAGGACTTCAACTCCCAGGATTCTCAACCTTCTTCAACCTTGGTGACTTGAAGATGGGAGGACTTCAACTCCCAGAATTCTCAACCTCCTTCAACCTTGGTGACTTGAAGATGGGAGGACTTCAACTCCCAGAATTCCTCAGCCAGCACATCTGGCTGAGGAATTCTGGGAGTTGAAGTCCATCCATCTTCAAGTCACCAAGGTTGAGAAACACTGACTTAGAAGAAGACACCTGTTTCCTGATTTCCCTTCTCATTGATCGTGATTGGATTGTAACTAGCATTGGCACCTTCTTCGGAGCCTTGGTTCTTGAGCCCGGCAGCCGAGATGACATGGACCTGGGACACCAATTGGGGATAGCCACATATTCCACTCCAACAGGTGTGAGGGGGCTCGTCCAAGGTCAGTTCTCTGGGGAAAGAAGATGAAAAACCCAAGAGACATCAGATATTTTGAAGACCAGGAAAAGGACCTCCTTTACACACAAGGAGCCACAATGGCCAACCTTCAGGCACAATCAAAAAGAAAAACTGCTCTGTAGCTAAACAAGACAAGAAAGGGTAAAATGCAAAGGGGCTTACACGGTGGGCTTCACACAACATGCGCAACCAGATCAAGGAAAGACCTAGTGACTGCATTCGTACAACCGGCAGAGTTTTTAACCCTGGTTAGGTTTTTGCAGCTTATCCAAACTCTAACCAAACCGAAGTTTGCACGTCGATAGTTTAGGTGAATTTGGAGAAGCAGCTGATTCGGTTGTGTGAATGTTGTGAAGGTCCTTGACCAATACTGAGCGTGCGTTAATCATATCTTGATTGCTATTGATAAATTATATTTATACGTTTCAGCTGCTGCAAACTTGTTGGAATGCATGAAGCCATATCCTGATGACCTCCCAACATAATTTTAAATATTGGTCTTTGAAAATCCGGGTGTTCTAAAACCCTATTATTATTTTCAAACTTTGTGGTATCATCTCAGGGATATACACAGGAAGGTTAAAAAAAAAGTTGAGATGACGGGGCACAACCTGTGCCTATCATCTTGATTTTTTTTTACCACCATGCAGCCCCCCACCCACCCCCCAGTTTCTACAGTCTGAGCTAATTCTGGCAAGGTTTCATTGTATAATTTAGCAAAAAAATAATAATAGAAGTACAGTAGGTTAATATATTCATACATAGGTATAAAATTTTCTTGCATGAAATAGGAAGGGAGGGAGGAAGGGAAGAAAGGAAGGAAGGAGGGAGGTAAGGCAGGCAGGCAGGCAAGAAAGAAAGAAAGAAAGAAAAAAAGAAAGAAAGAAAGAAAGAAGGAAGGAAGGAAGGAAGGAAGGAAGGAAGGAAGGAAGGAAGGAAAGAAAGAAAGAAAGAAAGAAAGAAAGAAAGAAAGAAAGAAAGAAAGAAAGAAAGAAAGAAAGAAAGAAAGAAAGAAAGAAAGAAAGAGAAAGAAAGGGGGAAAGAAAGAAAAGGGGAAAGAAAGAAATAGAAGGGGGAAGGAGAGAGGAAGGAAGGAAGGAAGGAAGGAAGGAAGGAAGGAAGGAAGGAAAAGGGGAAAAGAAAGAAATAGAAGGGGGAAGGAGGGAGCAAGGAAGGAAGCTAAGAATAGGGGAGAAGGGGAAGATGGAAGGAGGGAAGGAGGGAGGGAAGGAAGGAAGGAAAAAAGGAAGAGAATAGGAAGGGAAGGGAAGCGAAACAAAGATCAAATGCCTCCCAGATGGTAGCAAAACATCATGAGGCAGTGAATTCCAAAGGTGATTTCTACCCTGTTTTCCCTGATCTGCTCCCCCCAACCTCTTTCGATGGGAAGACAGAGGGAAGCCCCCCTGGTCCTTACTTGCAGTCGGAAGGCAGGTCTGTGAACTGCCTGAACAGGAACTCGGCCACGTGGCCAGCATCGAAAGTGGTCGGTATGATGACATAGCGACCTTCATTCAGATCTGTCCTCAGGAAGACACTACGGGAATTGATGTAGATGGAGGTGGCAACTTTGGTCTGTAAAGTGTGCATTCGGTACGTCCGGTTGAGTTCCACCTGGGTGTAATAAAAAAAAAAATCAGAGAAGGAATTAGGAGAAGGAGGACAACAGTGTTTCTCAACCTTTCTGACTTGAAGATGGGAAGTCTTCCACTCCCAGAATTCTCAACCTTCCTCAACCTTTTTGACTTGAAGATGGGAGGACTTCAACTCCCAGAATTCTCAACCTTCTCAACCTTTCTCAACCTTGATGACTTGAAGATGGGAGGACTTCAACTCCCAGAATTCTCAACCTTCTCAACCTTGATGACTTGAAGATGGGAGGACCAACTCCCAGAATTCTCAACCTTTATCAACCTTGGCGACTTGAAGATGGGAGGACTTCAACTCCCAGAATCCTCAACCTCCTTCAACCTTGGCGACTTGAAGATGGGAGGACTTCAACTCCTGGCTGAGGAATTGTGGGAGTTGAAGTCCACCCATCTGCACGTTGCCAAGGTGGAGAAACACTGCTCTACAGTTAATCAGAAGGGTCCATTCTGGCCACATCCAAAGATCTAATCAGAAGTTGGTTGTCCAGCTTACCTTGAAGATGTCAAATCCTATGGCCAGGTTTTCTCCTTTCCCTTCCTTCTGGCTGGTCCGTTTGGGCTTTTGCTGGATGCAAACCAACACTTCGTCCTCTGCTTTCTTCACATCAAAAACGTACTGGGTGAAAAAGAGAGGATCAGACCTTTTGAAGTCAGCCAGGTGAGCAAACCAAGAAGAGAAAAGCTAAAAATCTATTGTTAGAAGAGATAACAACGGAGTCTTGAAAGCCTGATGTAGTTTCAATAACGGAGAATATGTGCAGCTCAGGGCTGAAATGAGGGATCCTTGGTGCTCTCTGAGCTTGGCTGCTTTCTTGCAGACGTTTCATGACCTGACTAGGTAACATCATCAGTGCTGGGAGGAGGAGGAGGAGGAAGACTGTGGGGTCCTTGGTGCTCTCTGAGCTTGGCTGTTTTCTTGCAGACGTTTCATGACCTGACTAGGTAACATCATCAGTGCTGGGAGGAGGAGGAGGAGGAGGAGGAGGAGGAGGAAGACTGTGGGGTCCTTGGTGCTCTCTGAGCTTGGCTGTTTTCTTGCAGACATTTCATGACCTGACTAGGTAACATCATCAGTGCTCGGGAGGAGGGAGGAGGGAGGATGAGGAGGAGGAGGAGGAGGAGAGAGGAGGAGGAGGATGTGGGGTCCTTGGTGCTCTCTGAGCTTGGCTGTTTTCTTGCAGACGTTTCATGACCTGACTAGGTAACATCATCAGTGCTGGGAGGAGGAGGAGGAGGAGGAGGAGGAGGAGGAGGAGGACGACGACGACTATGGGGTTCTTGGTGCTCTCTGAGCTTGGCTGTTTTCTTGCAGACGTTTCATGACCTGGCTAGGTAACATTATCAGTGCTGGGAGTAGTAGTAGTAGTAGTGGTAGTACTGCATAATTCACGGTGGCCAGAAAGGTCGTAAAATGGGCAAAATTAACTTAACAAACATCTCACTTAACAACAAAAAAAGAGGGGAAGCACTAAATGTTGAAATAAGAGAAAGTTTGGTTACTAAATTTAAGAAATTTGGAAATTAACAGAAAATAAGAATGTTATATTGTATTATTAATTAGTTGATGTAAGACGGTGAGAATTCAAATAGATAAGATGTGTATCCTGAACATTAGATCTTGTGATGAACTGTGATAAAGGAAATTGGGGTTATTTAAAACTTGGAAATTATAAATATTAAACGTTAAATTTAAATATTAATTCTTCTTCTTCTTCTGCCCTATCCGTTATCGGACGTTGGCGATCATGTTGGCGATCCATTAAATATTAACGGGAAACTAAAAATTGGGAAAAACTAATTAGGACTTTGATTGTCTAAAAAGATTGAATGTTAGAATTGTATTAGTTTAAATATGAGACAGTAAATGCCAAGGGGAAAGGAGAGGAAATACTTAATTGTAATAGTTTGAGATCTGTATTAAAGATATTTGTATGTTATTGAATTATTGATCAACTCAGCCGCCACGTTGCTTTTCAAATATTTAAATGTAAAACTAGAAAATCGATAAAATTTATTTAAAAAAAAACAACAACAAAAATTTGGGGGCTCAATTGTGGTCCTAGCTGCACTTCCTTCAAGTCTGTCTTGGCTCCTCAACCACGGAGCCAAGAACAGTGGCAGGCCAGCAGCAAAAAAGCTGATTCAATGATTCCAGGCAGTCCTCGGCTTACGACCACAACGGAGTGTGAAATCCTGGTCGTATATTATTGCAGCTGGAAGTTGAGGCACCATGTGAGCGGATTTGCTTTTCCGGCCCATAAAGCGAGTCGCCATCGGTTGTTAAGTGAATCACATGGTGGTTAAGTGAATCCAACAGGCTTTTTTTTTTTGCCACTTTCTGCTGGAAAAGGTTAAAAAAACACAGCAAATTGCGGCGACACGACAAATGCCCAAAACGCAATCTTGTGAGCAGGGTTTGTGTGTGAAGCAGCTGTTAATTCTCAATAATAAAACCTGCAATCAAAAGAGTTTTGACACCACAAAAAGGCAACTCAAGACAATACAGCCACAGAAGAAACCACAGCCACAAAAGAATCAAAATCTCAGTTAAACCTACAATGGAGACCACTTTGCATGAGCATAGAAATACACTGTTAATAGTGTTTCCCAAATGTAGTAACTTTAAGATAGGTGGACTTCAACTCCCAGAATTCTGAGAGTTGAAGTCCACATATCTTAAAGTTGCCACGATTAGAAAACCCTGCAGGGAATGCAATAATAATAATAATAAAATAATAATAATAATAATAATAATAATAATAATAATAATAATAAAATAATAATAATAAAATAATAATAATAATAATAATAATAATAATAATAATAATAATAATAATAATAATAATAATAATAATAATAATAATAATAATAATAATAATAATAATAATAATAATAATGTTGGAAGGGACCTTGGAGGTCATCATTTGATCTCCCTCTTGACCAGGGGTCTTCAAACCTGGCCCTTTTATGACTTGTGGACTTCAACTCCCAGAATTCCTCAGCCAGGCATGCTGGCTGAGGAATTCTGGGAGTTGAAGTCCACACCTCTTAAAATGGCCGAGGTTGAGAAACACCAGTTTAGCTCTTTCTGAGTTAGCATTATTTCCCCCTCACAGTATGTCAGGGGTCTTCAAACTTTTAGGACTTGTGGACTTCAACTCCCAGAATTCCTCAGCCAGGCATGCTGGCTGAGGAATTCTGGGAGTTGAAGTCCACAAGTCCTAAAAGGGCCACATTTGAAGACCCCTGCTCTTGACTTTCCTACCTGGGGGTTTTGCAGGAAAGTATCCCGGTTGTTGATGCAGCCTCCACAGCGGTTCTTCAAAGGGTCTTCGTGCCGCGTCCAGGCGCCCTTCAAGACGGCTTCTTCCCACGTCTTATGGATGCTCAGGTAGGACGTGTTGATCAGGCGGCATTTGATGATGTCGGTGAAGTATTTACAGAAGTCATCAAAGGCCATCCTAGGACAGGAGAACCTGACACTCAGTTCTGGAACATCTCACTTTTTCTTACTCTGTCCTCTTTCTGGTCCTCTTTCCTCGGCTACGCAAAGGGCATGCTGTTTTCAAAAGCCTGCAGTTGTCTTCTTCGGTGGGCCCAGAAGGAAAACACACATTTTTCCTATGCTTCCACTAAGAGGTCCTCAAGCTGGATTTATTTTAAACGTACAACTCATACAAAATATACTAAAGTTAAAAACGTATGATGAACAGTTGCAGGAACTGGGTTTGTCTCGTTTAATGAAAAGAAGAACTAGGGGGTGACATGATAGCAATCTTGCAATATTTGAAGGGCTGCCACAAAAAAGAGTTGGGGGGTCAAGCTATTCTCCAAAGCACCAGAAGGACAGGACAAGAAGCAACAGACGGAAACGAATCAAGGAGAGAAGCAACCTAGAACTAAAGAGAAATTTCCTGACAGTTGGAACAATTAACCAGTGGAACAAGCTGCCTCCAGAAGTTGTGGGTGCTCCAACACTGGAGGTTTTTAAGAAGAGATTGGACAACCATTTGACTGGAAGGGACTAAGGTCTCCTGCTCAAGCAGGGGGTTGGACTAGAAGACTTTAAGGTCTCTTCAGGAAACACTATACCTCTTCAGACAAATGGTTGTCCAATCTGTTCTTAAAAACCTCTAGTGATGGAGCACCCACAACTTCTGGAGGCAAGCAGTTCCACTGGTTAATTGTCCTCACTGTTAGGAAGTTTCTCCTTAATTCCAGGCTGCTTCTCTCCTTGATGAGCTCCCACCCATTGTTTCTTGTCCTGCTTCTGGTGCTTTGGAGAATAGGTGGACCCCTTTCCTCTCTGTGACACCCCTCAAGTATTGGAAGATTGCTATCAAGTCACCCCTAGATGTGTCCTTCCGGATGGACACCCTGGACGTGTCCATGAAGTCAAGCAGAAGCTGAATTTGATTGGGAAAACGCTTTCCTCTTCGTGGTGGGAACCTCTGCTAGTCTATCACCTAGATGTGATTCACCAAATCATCCCCTTTTCATTTTATTTGCACAACATGCTCACCAAAACTCTCCATCATCCTCCACGGTCATCCCTAGTTTCTCTCGTTCACTGCTGCTGACTTTCTGCCATTCCTCCGAGCTGGAGAAAGCAAAATAAGATTTGCAGTGGGGCTTACACAGAGGACCTTCAGGGACAGGTTAGTAATTCTGCATTCTGGGAACCAGCCTTTACATTTAGTCCTCGACGTACAGCCATTTGTTTGGCAACTGTTCAAAGTTAACAAGGGCAATGAAAAAAGTCACAATGAAAAGTCCTCACATTTTACGACCATTGCAGCATCCCCAAGATCAAGGGATCAAAATTCAGGCGCTTAGCAACCGGCGTGTATTTATGACAGCTGCAGTGTCCCAAGGTCATTCGTGATCACGATTCACTTAACAACTGAAGTGGTTTGCTTCATAATTGGTATAAGAAAAGTCGTCACCAACTTGTACTGACAATGGTTGCAGTACAATTGTGGCTACGTGGTTGTGATTTGCAATCTTCCCAACTGGCTTCTAACAAGCAAAATCAATTGGGGAAGCCCAATTGGTTTTATGATCACGTGATTCACTTAACGTCATGGCAAAAAGGTGACTTTGGGCCAATCACCAGGAGACGGTGAGTTCCAGTCCCGCCTTAGGCATGAAAGCCAGCTGGGTGACTTTGGGCCAATCACCAGGAGACGGTGAGTTCTAGTCCCGCCTTAGGCATGAAAGCCAGCTGGGTGGATTTGGGCCAATCACCAGGAGTTGGTGAGTTCTAGTTCCGCCTTAGGTATGAAAGCCAGCTAGGTGACTTTGGGCCTATCACCAGGAGACGGTGAGTTCCAGTCCCGCCTTAGGCATGAAAGCCAGATGGGTGACTTTGGGCCAATCACCAGGAGACGGTGAGTTCTAGTCCCGCCTTAGGCATGAAAGCCAGATGGGTGACTTTGGGCCAATCACCAGGAGACGGTGAGTTCTAGTCCCACCCAAGTCATGAAAGCCAGCTGGGTGACTTTGGGCCTGTCCCTCTCTCTCATCCCAACCCACCTCACAGGGTTGCTGTTGTGGGGAAAGCAGGCAGAGGAAGGAATATTAGATATATATTCCACCTTGAGTTGTTAATAAAAATAATAAAGGCAGGTTATAAATACACAAAATTAAAATACATCTTCTTCATAAGCAAGAACAAGGTCCCCCAACCTGCGTTTGTGCCTGCGTCAGAGAGAAGAAAACATGGATGGATACAAGACATTTGATGCACGTGTGGATGGATGATGCCCCCGCCAAACTTACGTGTCACTCCACGGGCCGTTCCACTCTCGCTCCCCCCAAGGATTCCTCAACCGGATCATGTCCAGCTTCTCGGACTTGAAGAAGGCCAGCAAGCCGTGGCCAAGGCGGACTTTCCTGACATCGGTGACCGCATAGGCATGTCCTTTGACCAGGCCACAGTCCAGCCGGGCTTCCATATCGGCAGCCGACACGGCCTTGGAAAGAGAACGCATGAATTTGATGTTTCAGGGTGGGAAACGGGTTAAAAATTGATCCAGAGACCCTTGTCAGGAATCTCCAGCAAGGATGCTCAAGTTGGTGAAATATGGGGAGATAAGAAGGGTCTTAGAACAGGGGTCTTCAAACTTGGCCCTTTTATGACTTGCGGACTTCAACTCCCAGAATTCCTCAGCCAGGCACGCGTGCCTGGCTGAGGAATTCTGGGAGTTGAAGTCCGCAAGTCATAAAAGGGCCAAGTTTGAAGACCCCTGATTTGAGGCAAGGGTCTTCAAACTTGGCCCTTTTAAGACTTGTGGACTTCAACTCCCAGAATTCCTCAGCCAGGCAAGCTGGCTGAGGAATTCTGGGAGTTGAAGTCCACAAGTCATAAAAGGGCCAAGTTTGAAGACCCCTGTCTTAGAAGTAAAAAGTTGCAAGCCTCAACTAACAGTTCAAGTTTAGATATTGCTTTACCCACTGTCAAAAGTAAAAACTCTGGGACAAATGAGAACCTACAGGTAATCCTCGATTTACAACGGTTTGACGGCCGTTCAAAATTACAACGGCGCGGAAAAAAGTGACTGAGGACCGTTTTTCAGACTTTAGGCTGCTGCAGCATCCCCGGGTCACGTGATCAAACTTCAGATGCTTAGCAGCTGGGATGTATTTATGTATTATGGCTGGAAAAGTCCGCAAACGGTGATCACATGACCCCAGGATATTGCAGCCGTCATAAATACATACCACTTTGTCAAGCACCCGAATTTTGATCATATGTCCTTGGGAATGCTGCAATGGTGCTAAGTGTGAAAAACCGTCATCGGTCCCTTTATTTCCAGTATTGTTGTATCTTTGAAAACATGGCTGGCTCAGGAATTCTGGGAGTTGAAGTCACAAGTCATAAAAGGGCCACAGTTCCCCACCCCTGAGGTAGAGTAAGAGAAAGGTGCCCCAAAGAAGAGGGAGTCAAGCTGTTCTCCAAAGAGCCTGAAGGCAGGACAAGAAGCAACGGATGGAAACTAATCAAGGAGAGAAGCAACCTGGAACTAAGGAGAAACTTCCTGACAGAGAGGACAATTGACCAGTGGAACTCCTTGCCTCCAGAGGTTGTGGGTGCTCCAACACTGGAGGTTTTGAAGAAGAGACGGGACAGCCACTTGCCGGATATAGTCTAAGGCAGGGGTAGGCAACTTTGGCTCTTTTATGACTCGTGGACTTCAACTCCCAGAATTCCTGAGCCAGCCAAGCTGAGGGGAAAGGGAGAGGTTTCCAAGCTGAGCCATGCTGGTTCAGGAATTCTGGGAGTTGAAGTCCACGAGTCATGAAGGGGCCATAGTTCCCCCATTGCCGGGTGAGGAATTCTGGGAGTTGAAGTCCACAAGTCATGAAGGGACCTTAGTTCCCCCATGCTGGCTGAGGAATTCTGTTGAAATCCACAAGTCATGAAGGAGCCTTAGTTCTCCCATGCTGGCTGAGGAATTCTGGGAGTTGAAGTCCATGAATCATGAAGGGGCCTTAGTTCCCCCATGCTGGCTGAGGAATTCTGGGAGTTGAAGTCCACAAGTCATAAAAGAGCCAAGGTTGCCTACCCCTGGTCTAGGGTTTCCTGCCTGAGCAGGGAGTTGGACTAGATGACCTCCAAGGTCCCTTCCAACTTTTATCATTATTATTATTATTATTATTATTATTATTATTATTATTATTATTATTATTATTATTATTATTATTATTATTATTATTATTATTATTATTATTATTATTAAAATTAAAGCCCACCTCAAAATTTCCCACCTCAATCCAGAGAGATCCATGAAACCCTTCTCTGCTCTTTCTACTGACAGGACCTGCTTACTTTGATGGAGCAGCTGATGAGGCCTCCTCGGTTATGGACCTTCAGCACCCTCTCGAAAAGGAGGTTTCGTTTGTCTTCGTCACTGGCGTAGCCTCCTTCGATCAGGTCGATGGGCTCCGAGACCCCACCAGTAAAATCCACCAAGGCATCGCCTGTGTTGCCTCCATCCAAGGCTTCGTAACATCCTGAGAGTCTAACAGGTGGAATAAGAAAAGAGATTTTTTTTTTCCATT
The DNA here is from genome assembly GCA_023970755.1 of Azemiops feae. Classification (NCBI taxonomy): domain Eukaryota; kingdom Metazoa; phylum Chordata; class Lepidosauria; order Squamata; family Viperidae; genus Azemiops; species Azemiops feae. The sequence continues at coordinate 115,394 of JALGBA010002248.1, read as the reverse complement.
GAAAATTCAACCTTACCTGATAACTTTTCCTTTATTGACTGTTCGAAGTTACACCTCACTGGAAAAAAGGGACTTATGACCGTTCCTCACTCTTACGACCGTTGCGCCACGCCCGTAGTTACGGGGTCAAAATTCAGGCGCTTGGCAACGGGCACGTACTTAGGCTCAGGAATTCTGGGAGTTGAAGTCCCCAAGTCATGAAGGGGCCATAGTTTCCCCATGCTGGCTGAGGAATTCTGGGAGTTGAAGTCCACGAGTCATGAAGGGGCCATAGTTCCCCCATGCTGGCTCAGGAATTCTGGGAGTTGAAGTCCACGAATCATGAAGGGGCCCTAGTTCCCCCATGCTGGCTCAGGAATTCTGGGAGTTGAAGTCCCCGAGTCATAAAGAGGCCATAGTTCCCCCATGCTGGCTCAGGAATTCTGGGAGTTGAAGTCCACAGTCATGAGGGCCATAGTTCTCCCCATGCTGGCTCAGGAATTCTGGGAGTTGAAGTCCACAGTCATGAAGGGGCCATAGTTCCCCCATGCTGACTGAGGAATTCTGGGAGTTGAAGTCCACAAGTCATGAAGGGGCCAAAGTTTCCCTCATGCTGGCTCAGGAATTCTGGGAGTTGAAGTCCGCGAGTCATGAAGGGACCATAGTTCCCCCATGCTGGCTGAGGAATTCTGGGAGTTGAAGTCCACAAGTCATGAAGGGGCCAAAGTTTCCCTCATGCTGGCTGAGGAATTCTGGGAGTTGAAGTCCACAAGTGATGAAGGGGCCAAAGTTTCCCCCATGCTGGCTCAGGAATTCTGGGAGTTGAAGTCCACAAGTCATAAAAGAGCCAAGGTTGCCTACCCCTGGTATAGGATTTCCTGCTTGAGCAGGGGGCTGGATAGAAGACCTCCAAGGTCCCTTCCTGCTCTATTCTATTCTAAGAAATTAAGCTGCAGAATCTGGGGAACTGAATCAGCCAAGCGCCCAGTCCTCATTGATGCGTGATTTATCAATTGCTGCGGCCGCTGCCTAAACCTTTTTCACCCGATTGGAAGACTGCAGGAAATAAACGGCCTTTGGCCAGGGCAAAGAAAGAGGAATCTGGATCGCCTTACTTCGCGTACGCTTTTTCCACCAAGGCGCACCAGAGCTCGTTCTTGGAGTTGGAATGGCAGTAGATGAGTTGGTTATGGAGCGTCGGCAGGCGGTCGTCAATCACCACATCAATCCACCGGCCAAAACGCCAGAACTGGAAGTGGAAAATCCCGGCGTAGCTTTGCGGTTTTTCCGAGGACCATTCCTGCTCTTTCCAATCCGGAATTACCTGGCGGAATGAAGGGGAACAGACAAGAGAAGGAGCTCTTAAGAATACAGGGCAGTCCTCGACTTACGACCACCACACCCATCGTTAAGCAAAGCGGTCGTTAAGCGAGTCGCACTCCGATTTGACTGAAAAAAAAGTGACCTCTCGTTTTTCGCACGCTTACGAACGTGGTCACGTGATCAACATTCAGAGGCTTGGCAAACTGACTCGTACTTATGACGATCGCGGTGTCCCGAGATCCTGTGATCCGCTTTTGCGACCTTCTGACAAGCAAACTCCATGGGGGAAGCCAGACTCACTTAGCAACCGTGTGACTGACTTAACAACTGCAGCGAGTCACTTAACAACTGTGGCAAGAAAGGTCGTAAAATGGGGCAAGACTCATTTAGCGACTGTCTCACTTAGCGACAGAAATTTTGGGCTCAACTGTGGTTGTACGTTGAGGACTACCTGTGATTGATTAATATGCCGTGTGAATCCAGTTACAGACTCTCTAAGAATCCAGACTATGTATAACACAACCGCACTGCTCAATGTTTTCTTTTCAAGTTGAAGGAAGGTAAAAACACACACCTAAGTGTTAATCCTTTTTCGTGGCTGGAAGAAAACGGGACAAACTCTACCAAAATCTCTCCTTAAAAGTCCATTAGCCCCTGACATGCTATAAACACCACTTAAAGGAATAAAAGAATGAAAGCGCTCAGTGGAACAAGAGTGAGCATAAAAAAATACCAACGTTAATATTTACGCTGATCTCTTTTCACGTTAAGAGCTGTCACAATAAGTAGGGGCAAACCGGGAGTAAATTTTAAAAGAATTTTTCTTCCAATTAAAAAAAAAAAAATCCAATATGATTTGAGGTAGAAAAAAATCACCCAGAATTGATGTCCATTTAGAAATCAATGCTATGATTTTATCTTCTCCTTTTCTTCGGGGCTCGATGAGAAAAATAAATAAAAAGAAGATATTTTTAAAAGAAATCTGGGCGTTTCAAGCAGGGACTTACGGCAGAATTTTAGCATCCATGATAGACCTTCACCAAGACTAGTAACTTGATAAGGTTAGGTATAGTTTAATATACTTTTAATATGTTAATTTAATTTAATATATAATATATATGCATCCCTAATTTAATATATTGCATCCAGAGATAAACTTGCTTTGTCGGGTCAGTTTGTGACACAGTCCTTGCATTCACACAACATGTTATGTTTGGACGGTGCTAACTATGATTAGGGGTGTGTGTCTGTATTGGTGTCTTGTGCAACCACAGCCAGTGCCTTGCCTTTGTTTCGGATTCAATTACAAGAAGTCCTCAACTTACAACCATTCGTTTAGTGACCGTTCAAAGTTACAGCAGCACTGAAAAAAGGGACTTATGACTGTTTTTTCACACTTACGACCGTTGCAGCCTCCCCCACGGTCACGTGATCCAAATTCAGAGGCTTGGCAACTGGCATGTACTTATGACGGTTGCAGTGTGCCGGGGGGTCACGTGATCCACCATATGTAACCTTCCCAGCTGGGCTTCCAACAAGCCAAGTCAACGGGGAAAGCCAGATTCGCTTACCAACTGCGCTTATCAACCACAGTGATTCACTTAGCAACGGTGGCAAGAAAGGTTGTAAAACAGGGCAAAATGTCACTCCACAAACGTCTCACTTAACGACAGAAATTTTGGACTCAATTGTGGTCGTTAAGTCAAGGACGGCCTGTATATTGTCTGAAAGGATTCAACAAACTAACCAGGCTACAACCACATTGGGCTCAGCGAAGTGTGAATTAAGCCATCATCTGAAGCTCTAATTTGGTTTACAGGCAGTCCTCGACTTACAGCCATTCGTTTAGCGACCGTTCAAAGTTACAACTCCCTTGAAAAAAGTGACTTACAATTGATCTTCGCACTTTTGACGGTTGGTGTATCCCCGTGGTCTAAATTTGGACTCTTGGCAAACGGCCCGTATTTACGACCGTTGCACCATCCCGGGGTCGAGTGATCATCATTTGCGACCTTCCCACGAGCAAAGCCCGAGGGGTAAGCTGGTTTCTCTTAACCACCTCAGGGTTCACTTCATGGCTGCAGTGTTTTGCTTAACGACCGCGGCAAACAAAAAGGTTGTAAACTGGGCTGCAATTCGCTGAACAGCCACCTTGCTTAGCGACCGAGATTCTGGTCCCAATTATGATCACGGATCGAGTAGGACCTGTATCTTTTGGGCAAGACCACGTCGCGTGAACGCGGCAATGAAACACAGCTCAGAAATATTTGTCTTTTTTTCCTGTTTTTATTTAATAAGAGTGCTTTTTGTACAGTGGAAAACTGGAAGAGCGCAAGAATCCATATTTTTATTTTCCAGGACAAAGAAAAAAAAACAACCTCTGATATTAAAGAGAAGAATGTGACTTTGTTATGATCCAGAAAGAGAGTTTTAAGATTGCAACCAAGGAAATCTAAGTTAAGACGTTAAGGTGAGGACTCAAGAAATCCATAAAGGCAGTCCTCGACTTACAACAGTTCATTTAGTGATGATTCAAAGTTACAACGGCACTGAAAAAGTGACTTATGACCGTTTTTCACACTTACGACCGTTGCAGCCTCCCCGCGGTCACGTGATCAAAACTCAGATGCTTGGCAACTGGCATGTACTTATGACAGTTGCAGTGTCCCAGGGACTTGTGATCCCCTGTTGCGACCTTCGGACAAGGCAAAATCAATGGGGAAGCCACATTCACATAACTGCGGTGATCCACTTAACAACGGTGGCCAGAAAGGTCGTAAAATGGGGCAAATCGCGCCTAACAACTGTTTTGTTTAGCCACAGAAATTTTGGGCTCAATTGTGGTTGTAAGTCGAGGACCGCCTGTCATTTATCAACGATCAAAAAGCTTTTTTTTTTTTCTTCTACCCATCAAAATATGACACAAGGTTTCCCTTTGGTATCGATTCCCTAATATTGTACAAGAATAGATGATTGTTATGGCTAATTTGAACATTTTGTCCTATATACGAGAGACACATGCAGCTGGTTAATATATATTCGTTCTCGGGAGGTTGCTTTCTGTTTTTATTTTAGTAATAATCTAATAATTATGGTAAATTATATTATCTGTAAAGCAATCTGCAGGTTACCTTTCAAAAATGTGACCGTGGTTTTTAGTCTTTTTCTGAGCTTTGTTTTATCTGATTTGGTCAAAGAGCTGGACCAGTTTACGTGGCTCTGTCCGGTTCTACGAGTCTGTGAAGTGCAAACAACTTTGATATTATTGCTCCTTTAAAGCATCTAGACCCGTGTTTCTCAACATCGGCAATTTTTAAGAAGCGTGGACTTCAACTCCCAGAATTCCCACGCTAGCCCCACACATCTTCAAGTCGCAAAGGGTGAGAAACACTACAAGCAGCAATTAATACTGTATTCCTAAACTTATTCTAAAAAAGCCAGAGCAGCTTGCACACCTCAAAAAAACAAAAAACAAAAAACCCACCACTCCAACACTTCCGAGCTTGACTTTTCCCCTAAGAGAGACATTGCTTCGTATCTTGAAAAAGTTGGATTTTTTGGAACAGCATGTATAGAAGCCCCTCAGGTCTAGCAACACGCATCTTAACATACAAGCAGATTGCTTTCGTTTAACAGGTCAGGTTTGGCAAAACGAGGGAGGGAGGGAGGGAGGGAGGGAGGAAGGAAGGAGATGGCAGAGAGGGAGGAAGGGAAAAGGAAGAGAGGGAAGGAAAGAGGAAGGGAGGAAGGAGAACGAGGGTATGAGGAATGGATGGCAGAGAGGAGGAGGGAAGGGAAGAGGAGGGAGGGAAGGAAGAAAGAGCAGGGAGGAAAGAGGAAAGGAGGAAGGAAGGAAGGAAGGAGGAAGAAGTAAGGAATGAAGGAAGGAAGGAAGGAAGGGGAGGGAGGTAGGGAGGGAGAAGAGGAAGGAGAGTGAGTGGAGGTGGGGATGGCGGGAGTGTAAGGAAGTGACGGAAGGGAGGAGATGGCAGAGAGGGAGGGAGGGAAGGGAAGAGGAAGGGAGGAAAGAGGAAAGGAGGAAGGAAGGAAGGAAGGAAGGAAGGGAGGGAGGGAGGGAAGAAGGAAGGAGATGTCAGAGAGAGAGGAAGGGAAGGAAAGAGGAAGGGAGGGAAGGAATGGGCAAGGGAGGAAAGAGGAAAGGAAGGAAGGAAGGAGGTGGCAGAGAGGGTGGGAAGAGAGTAGTAGTAGTAGTAGTAGTAGTAGGAGGAGGAGGAGGAGGAGGAGGAGAAGGAGGACTATGGAATCCTTGGTGCTCTCTGAGCTTGGTGGTTTTCTTGCAGACGTTTCATGACCCAACGAGCTAACATCATCAGTGCTAGGGCTTCGGAACTTGCTCATTAAGGAGAAAGGCCCTGCAGCAAACGAAGTCCCTTGTATAACTCCATTGGATTCCAGCATTCAGTTCCACTTCATGATCCTCTGTCTGGAAGGGCTCCCCAAAGCTTGGGTAAGAAGGAAGAGTCATCAAAAGTCCTGAGCACTTGGCCAAGCTCAGAGGGGCAAAAAAAACACACAACAAAAAGAACATTATCTCCCAGGGGGTTGAACTATCAATCAATCAATCAGAATAGAGCTGGAAGGGACCTTAGAGGTCTTCTGGTCCAACCCCCTGCTCAAGCAGGAGACCCTACACCATTTCGGACAAATGGCTGTCCAGTCTCTTCTTTAAAACTTCCAGTGATGAAGCACCCACAATTTCTGGTGGCAAGCTATTCCACAGGTTAATTGTTCTCACTGTTAGGAAATTCCTCCTTAATTCCAGGTTGCTTCTCTCCTTGATGAGTTTCCGTCCATTGTTTCTTGTCCTGCCTTCAGGTGCTTTGGAGAATAGCTTGACTCCCTCTTCTTTGTGGGCAACCCCTCAAATACTGGAATACTGCTAGTCCTTCTTTTCATTAAACTAGACATACCCAATTCCTGCAACCGTTCTTCGTATGTTTTCGTCTCCCAGCCCTTAATCATCCTAGTTGCTCTTCTCTGAACTTTTTCCAAAGTCTCAACCTCTTTTCTGCAATGGGGTGACCAAAACTGGATCCAGTATTCCAGAGGTGGTCTTACTAAAGCTTTATAAAGCGGTACTAATACTTCACATGATTACTAGAACTGGAAAACCTGCAAGGTCCCTTCCAGCTCTGTTATTCTCTATTCTGTATTCAAAGTGGCTTCAAGCAAACCAGCCAATTTTGGGTGCCTCCAAGCAAAAACATTTCTCCAATCCAGCAAACATGTTGTGTCGAGCTTTTCATTCTACTCCGTCGATCAAGCGGAAAAAGTTTTAAAAGTTCCTTTCAAACCTCAGATTTGCACAAAGAAGAAGAAAAAAATCACCGCTTTTCATTTAAAGGAATTTAATTCTCTGTGTAGCAAGGCACTCCTTTGGGGAGATGGCAAATCTTGTTATTTTCCTGGAAAAGCAAGCTAGGGGATGGAAGCGATCCCGAGATCCTGAAGTTTCTAGCTATGGATCTACCAGAAAGTCAAGCTGTTACCTCTGGTCTTCAGTTCCCAGTTTAGGAAATGGTGCTAATTTTTGCAAAATTATGAAGAAGAGGGGAAAAAGAGGGCCCTTGTTTAATACTTGCATGCTTAACGTGCTCTAATTGATGGTGGGTTGGCCGTGCTGGAGAAAACAAAATAAGTTAGGAAAACTTTTGATTCAGAAAAATCAATGCTTTTCTCGGCCTCCATGAAAATTAGGGCTTACTTTGAAAGAAAGAAAGAAAAAAAGTTTAAAATTATCAGGAGCCTGGATTTAGGCAATGAGAACCGTGCAAATGATTGCAATCAATCGGATCAAAGGAATATCAAGAGGTGCCTGTTTTCCTCACATCCAGCCCTGCTAGGTAGGCTTCTGAGACAACCCACCGGGCTTTATTCCCTTTTTCTGGAGGCCTTGAGTGCGGGGAAATGCTCCAAATTTTCAAAGAGGGGTGCAAGACACCTTCTGCAGAAGCCAGCCCGCTTCCTGTTGGGAGAGGCGATAGTGAGATGGACGACCTATAAATCGAATTTTTTTTTAAAAATAAAAACTTCTGGAAGAGAAAGTCTTTTCCAAGTTCCAAAACAGCAGATTCCTCAACCTAGTGAGGCACGTGGTGTTTCTTAAGTCCTCCTTAGAGCTGTCCTCGGCATCAGGTCAGGCTCAAGGACAAGGAAGGTCAAGGAGAAGAGGAACTTAATGGGCACCCCATCCGGTTCAAAACTAAGTCACTGCCGGAGCTGCAGAGCCCAAAACAGAAGAAGGAAGGAAGAATATTTCAGAGGAGGGAAAAAGCCAGCGAGGAGAGCTGGGACAGGATTCACATTTTGAACATCACGGAGCACTTCAGGTGAGCCGGCTCAAGACCGTCGGTGAAGGCTATTAGGAAATACATCACCTTCCGGATTTTGGCCAGCTCCACCAACCTTTCCCCAAACTCCAGAGCATCGGCTTCGTTGCACTCGATCACATCTGGCACATCTGGCTTCTTCCAAAACGCCCCCACCGGCTCCAAGAGCTGCCTTCGCATGAGGTTGGTCAAGTCCGGTGTCCAGTGTTGAGAGGTCCCGATGATGGTGGCCTTGCCCGGCCGGTCCAGGGCCACCTTCCAGCGCAGGAAGCGGAGACCCTGCTGACGCGAGAAGTCCAGTCGGAAGACAAACTCGTGGTCCTGGAGGAGCTTCTCGCCGTCTTGAGGTTTCTCGTTCTTCTGCTGGAGGGTCTTCACGCGGATCCTCATGACCTCGGTCAGCTGGGCATCCTGGACCAAGTGCAACTCCAGTTCGGCTGCCTCGGAACTCATGGTTCTTCTTTCTTAGGGGAGACTCTGCACGGTTTTTCGCGAGCGCCTGAGGTGTCTGGCAGGCAGAAGGAAATTTGCTTCTGCGTCTTCGCTCACCTGCTGGTACCCCAGTGATGCTAAGCAACCTGGCCCGGGGAAGCAAGGTGCCCGAGGGGGTTTCCTCTGGGTGTCTCATTTTCCAGGGAGGGACAAACCGTTCATCGATGGCACGGTCGTCCCCTGAGCTAAATCTCTTGATATCGGCAGCCCTAACAACCTGGCTTAACAACCGTTCCCAAGTAGGAACAGGTTTAACAGAATAACAGAGCTGGAAAGGGACCTTGGAGGTCTTCTAGTCCAACTCCCTGCTTGAGCAGGAGACCCTATCCCATTCCAGAGAAATGGTTCTTCAATCTCTTCTTGAAAACCTCCAGTGATGGAGCACCCACAACTTCTGAAGGCAAGTCTTTCAGAATAACAGTATAACTGAGTTGGAAGGGACCTGAGGGGGTCTTCTAGTCCAACCCCTTGCTCAGGCAGGAAACCCTATACCATTCCAGACAAATGGTTGTCCAATCTCTTCTTAAAAACTTCCAGTGTTGGAGCATCCATAACTTCTGGAGGCAGGTTGTTCCACTGGTTAATTGTTCTAACTGTCAGGAAATTTCTCCTTAGTTCTAGGTTGCTTCTCTCCTTGATGAGTTTCCATCCGGTTACGTTTTGTCCTGCCTTCAGGTGCTTTGGAGAATAGCTTGACTCCCACCTCTCTGTGACAGACCCTCAAATATTACAAGACTGCTATCATAATAATAATAATAATAAAGTTGGAAGGGACCTTGGAGGTCATCTAGTCCAACCCCCTGCTCAGGCAGGAAACCCTATACCATTTCAGACTAATGGCTGTCCAGTCTCTTCTTAAAAACCTCCAGTGTTGGAGCATTCACCGCTTCTGGAGGCAGGTAAGTTCCACTAATTGTTCTGACTGTCAGGAAGTTTCTCCTTAGTTCTAGGTTGCTTCTCTCCTTGATGAGTTTCCATCCGTTGCTTCTTGTCCTGCCTTCAGGGGCTCTGGAGAACAGCTTGACTCCCTCTTCTGTGGGGCAGCCCCTGAGATATTGGAAGACTGCTATCATGTCCCCCCTCGTCCTTCTCTTCATTAAACTAGACATTCCCAATTCCTGCAATTGTTCTTCGTATGTTTTAGCCTCCAGTCCCCTGATCCTCTTTGTTGCTCTTCTCTGCACTCTTTCTAGATTCTCAACATCTTTTTAACATCGTGGCGACCAAAACTGGATGCAGGATTCCAAGTGTGGCCTCACCAAGGCCTTATAAAGTGGCACTAAACACTTCTATCCCTCTGTTAATGCAAGCTAGGACTGTGTTGCAAACCATCCAGGGATGGAGAAAAAGGTGGCTGTGTCTGAATGGCAAAGGAAGATACTTGGAAGAGCCATCCAAGTAAACTGGCACTCTCAAGATTGGCTAAGATTCAACTCCCTGTTGTCAAAGGGCGAGAGAAAGAAGAAGAAAGCTTTTTAGGAAGGTAATTGCCAATATTTTTCTTAATGGTGACTGAACCCAGGCAGTCTGCCAAATGATTCTGCTTCCAGATTATTGCAGGACTTAAAAAGGGTTTACAGAACACAAAGCACTCGCAATTCCACCCAGGGATTTGACCGGTGGCTGGCAAAAAACGCTTTCGGCTTTGCCCAATAAATGGGGGTCAGGATGGGATGCTTGGATGCACAGCTCTGCGGCACAGCTCTGCGGCTGAATTTTGAACGAGGTAGAACTTCCTTGCAAAGCTCCAGAGGATTTTTTTTTTTTTTTTTTTTGCTAATCTTAAATTTTTTATTAGTTTATCAAAATATGAATCACAAAGAAAAACGAAAATGGTCGGAAAATAGGGAAGGAAAAAGGGAAGAGGTGCAGTAGTTAGTGCAGCAGAATAAGGTGATAACCTACAGCCTCAGCTTTTTGCTTTTATATAGTGATACAGGTGGTCCTCGACTTACGTGGAGTCCACCATGTAGGGCTGGCTGGGGAATTCTGGGAGTTGAAGTCCACACCTCTTAAAGGAGCCCAGGTGGAGAAACACCCATCTGGCTTGAATGAAAGAAGAACGCCACGAAGTGCCTCCAAAAAGCTGGGCCAAAGACAGCGAGGAACGTGAAGGAGAAAGAACTGGGAAGTTACTTCCACTGAGAACCAACCTTAGTTAGATTAGGTTAACCTTAGATTGGAGGCTTAGGCTAGAGCAGAGGTAGGCAACCTTGGCTCTTTTATGACTCGTGGACTTCAGCTCCCAGAATTCCTGAGCCAGCCATGCTGAGGGGAAAGGGAGAAGTTTCCAAGCTGAGCCATGCTGGCTCAGGAATTCTGGGAGTTGAAGTCCACGAGTCATGAAGGGGCCAAAGTTTCCCTCATGCTGGCTGAGGAATTCTGGGAGTTGAAGTCCACAAGTCATGAAGGGGCCAAAGTTTCCCTCATGCTGGCTCAGGAATTCTGGGAGTTGAAGTCCACAAGTCATGAAGGGGCCAAAGTTTCCCTCATGCTGGCTGAGGAATTCTGGGAGTTGAAGTCCACGAGTCATGAAGGGGCCATAGTTCCCCCATGCTGGCTGAGGATTTCTGGGAGTTGAAGTCCACGAGTCATGAAGGGGCCAAAGTTTCCCTCATGCTGGCTCAGGAATTCTGGGAGTTGAAGTCCACAAGCCATAAAAGAGCCAAGGTTGCCTACCCCTGGGCTAGAGGGTAAAACATACAAAGAACGGTTACAGGAACTGGGTATGTCTAGTCCAATTAAAAGGAGGACTAGGGGAGACATGATAGCAGTCTTCCAATATTTGAAGGGCTCCTACAAAGACAAAGGGGTCAAACTATTCTCCAAAGCACCTGAAGGCAGGACAAGAAGCAACAGAGGGAAACTCATCAAGGAGAGAAGCAACCTAGAAAAAAGAAGACATTTCCTGACAGTGAGAACAGTTAACCAGTGGAGTAACCTTGCCTCCAGAAGTTGTGGGTGCTCCATCACTGGAGGTTTTGAAAAGAGACTGGGCAGCCCTTTGTCTGAAACGATATAGGGTTTCCTGCTACAGCAGGGGGTTGGACTAGAAGACCTCCAAGGTCCCTTCCAACTGTATTATTCTATGTTCTAAGTACTTTAAACCTTCCCTTAGGGAAGGCAGAACTCGGCCCTCTGACTGCAGCAGAACTGGATCTGGTTAGGGGACTGGAGGCTAAAATATTATAAGGAACAGTTGCTGGAATTGGGTATGTCTCGTTTAATGAAAAGAAGGATGAGGGGGAACATGATAGTAGTGTTCCAATATCTCAGGGGCTGTCCCAAAGAAGAGGGAGTCAAGCTATTCTCCAAAGCGCCTGAAGGCAGGACAAGAAGCAACGGATGGAAACTAAACAAGGGGAGAAGCAACCTGGAACTGAGGAGAAACTTCCTGACAGTGAGGACAATTAACCAGTGGAACAACCTGCCTCCAGAAGCGGTGAATGCTCCAACACTGGAAGTTTTTAAGAAGAGACTGGACAGCCATTTGTCCGAAATGGTATAGGGTTTCCTGCCTGAGCAGGGGGTTGGACTAGATGACCTCCAAGGTCCCTTCCAACTTTATTATTATTATCATCTCATGAATGGAGGGCACGTGATACAGCCCTTGGCGAATATGATCATGGAAAGATGAAAATCCCTCGGTGTGTCGCCTTCCGAATTTCATTCATTATGAGATTCTCTGGAGATCCGGGCAACGGAGGATGACAACGCAGCTGCAACAGCACAACAACTCCTTCTAAGTTGCAATTGCACACAATGGATGTGGCCGGACAAGCTAGTCGGTGGGCAAGTTGGTGGCATCTAGTCAACCTTCCCTGATATATTTAGGGAAGGTGGAAGCTCTGGAATTTGATTATTTATGACGGTTTTGACCATAGGGTATTCCTCAATTTGCAACCGTTCGTTTAGTGACCGTTTGAAATTACAACAGCACTGAAAAAAAGTGACTTGCAGCCAGTCCCCCCACGTACAACTGTTGTTGCAGCGTGCCAGGTTGTGCGTCCACCTTTGCAACCCTCAGACAAAGTCAGTGGGGGAGGCCATTAGGCGAGTAAATGTGTTACTAACTTAGCAATCGCAGTGATTCACTTAACAACTGTGGCGAGCAAGGTCATAAAACGGGGCAAAACTCACCTAACCACAGAAGTGCTCAGCAACAGAAATTTTGGAATCAACTGTGGTTATAAATCAAGGACTACCTGTGCGTTAAAGCAGTATTTCTCAATCTCAGCAACTTTTAAGACATATTTAGACTTTTTTAGTGCTTGTTCAGCTGATGTTATCCAGGGCTGTACAGAGACTTCAGATAGATCTATGGAACTGATGTAAGAATTCCCACCTCTTTTTTCCCTCTTTAATATCTTTATTAAATGCCAAAGTCCAACATTAAAATCCAAACTAACGTAAAAGGGAAAAGGGGAAAACCAATTAAAAGGGACCAGAAAAGCACATCCAATTTACAACGAAGACGGCCTCCGATTTCCGTTAGGTCTGGCGATAATAACAAGTCGACAACCTCTCTCTCCGTTTCGGCAAATAATACCAGTTTCTCGAAATACAGTAAGTCCTCAACATAGGACCACAATTGAGCTTACAATTTCTGTTGCTAAGCGAGACAGTTGTTCAGTGAGCGTTGCCCCATTTTACAACTTTTCTTGCCACAGTTGGTAAGCGAATCATGGTTGTTAAATAAATCTGGCTCCCCCATTGATTTTGCCTGTGAGAAGGTCACAAAAGGGGATCCCGTGACCCCATGACATGGAAACCCTGTCGTAAAGTCAATTGCCAAGGGTCTGAATTTTGATCAGGTGACCCTGGGATGCTGCAAGGATCATAAGTGTGAAAAATGGGAATGGAATGGAATGGAATGGAATGGAATGGAATGGAATAGAATAGAATAGAATAGAATAGAATAGAATAGAATAGAATAGAATAGAATAGAATAGAATAGAATAGAATAGAATAGAATAGAATAGAAAATATGGAAATAGAATAGAATTATAGAATAGAAAATAATAGAATAGAAGAATAGAATAGAATAGAATAATAGAATAGAATAGAATAGAATAGAATAGAATAGAATAGAATAGAATAGAATAGAATAGAATAGAATAGAATAGAATAGAATAGAATACATGGAATGGAATGGAAAATAGAAGAATAGAAATAGAAATAGAAATAGAATAGAATAGAATAGAATAGAAAAGAAAATATGGAAATAGAATAGAATAGAATAGAATAGAATAGAATAGAATAGAATAGAATAGAATAGAATAGAATAGAATAGAATAGAAATAGAAATAGGAATATAGAATGGAATGGAATGGAATGGAATGGAATGGAATGGAATGGAATAGCATAGAATAGAATAGAATAGAATAGAATAGAATAGAATAGAATAGAATAGAATAGAATAGAATAGAATAGGAAAGAAAATATGGAAATAGAATAGAATAGAATAGAATAGAATAGAATAGAATAGAATAGAATAGAATAGAATAGAATAGAATAGAATAGAATAGAAAATATGGAAATAGAATAGAATAGAATTATAGAATAAAAAATAATAGAATAGAATAGAATTATAGAATAGAATAGAAAATAGAATAGAATAGAATAGAATTATAGAATAGAAAATAGAATAGAAATATAGAATAGAATAGTAGAATAGAAAAGAATAGAATATAGAATAGAATATAGAATAGAATAGAAAATAGAATTATAGAATAGAATAGAATAGAAAAGAATAGAATTATAGAATAGAATTATAGAATAGAATAGAATAGAATAGAAAATAGAATAGAATAGAATAGAATAGAATAGAAAATAGAAAAGAATAGAATTATAGAATAGAAAATAGAATAGAATATAGAATAGAATATAGAATAGAATAAGCAGACTTGGAAGGGACCTTGGAGGTCTTCTAGTCCAACCCCCTGCTCAGTGCCGTTGTAACCTTGACCGGCCACTAAAGGAACTGTTGTAAGTCGAGGTCCACCTCTTCTAACAATCCATTTCCAAAACATCCACATTCATAAGTGCTCTGCATAACTGCTTTTCCCTGCAGGGCAAGGAGCGCCAGGGGAAAGCCGAGCCCTTTCCCTCCCCTTCGGCTCAAAAGGCCACGATGGAAAATCAGCCTTGAGCAAACAAGCCAGAAGGGATTTGGGAGTCCAGAGAGGAAGAGGAAGATGTCAACTAATAAGACGCTGGGGAGCTTCTTCCTCTGCTTGAATAAGATCCCCCAGGGCCAAAGAGGGAGGCTGCGAGGACGTAGAGGAAGGGGGTCTGAAGCGAGATACAGGCAGTCCTCGACTTACGACTGGTCACTTAATGAACATTCTAGGTTACAATGGTCTTCAAGCCACCACTACCCCCAATTTTACGATCCATGCTTGGAACTAATGGGATCGAAAATTAGTGTATAAATAGCTTTCTGATTTATCAAAGATCTAGAATAGTCATATCTTTTGCAGGCAGTGGATATATAGTATATTGCCATATTATAAACAGTTTGAGAAAACTAGAATTAATAACTTCCAAACTAGGAGAAAATTCATTTGCTATAATTTAATACCAAAGCGCCTGAAGGCAGGACAAGAAGCAACGGATGATGGAAACTAATCGAGGAGAGAAGCAACCTAGAACTAAGGAGAAACTTCCTGACAGTTAGAACAATTAACCAGTGGAACTCCTTGCCTCCAGAAGCGGTGAATGCTCCAACCCTGGAAGTTTTTAAGAAGAGACTGAAAAGCCATTTGTCTGAAATGGAATAGGGTTTCCTGCCTGAGCAGGGGGTTGGACTAGATGAGCTCCAAGGTCCCTTCCAACTTTATTATTATTATTATTATTATTATTATTATTATTATTATTATTATTATTATTATTATTATTATTATTATTATTATTATTATTATTATGTTGCCAACAGAGTCTTAAGAAAATCTGCAAG
Source organism: Azemiops feae (assembly GCA_023970755.1). Classification (NCBI taxonomy): domain Eukaryota; kingdom Metazoa; phylum Chordata; class Lepidosauria; order Squamata; family Viperidae; genus Azemiops; species Azemiops feae. The sequence goes on along the minus strand of JALGBA010002248.1, from coordinate 100,292 downwards.
AATCCTATTTTTCTGGTTAACTCAGTTTCTGCTATTTTAATGTTTATCCCCATCCTACAGCCACAGGATAATGGGATGGATTAGAAGGACAAAGGTATTATCATTATTATTATTATTATTATTATTATTATTATTATTATTATTATTATTATTATTATTATTTACAACTGCTACGCACATACAAACACACACATAGACACCCCAACATGAGCACCCAACGATCACCTGATTGCATTTCGGGCGCTTGGCACCCAGTCCTCATTTTATGATTGGTTGCAGCGTCCCGTGGCTATGAATTAATAATTTACTTTTTAATTTGCATCCAGCCTTGGTTTTTTTTTACAAATGACTCAAGGCAGTGAATATATCCAACACTTCTTCCTCTTCCTTCCCCCCCCCCACAAGAACAAGTCACAGCCGTTCGTTTAGTGACCGTTCAAAGTTACAACGGCACTGAAAATAGTGACTTACGGCCGTTTTTCACCCTTACGACCGTTGGAGCATCCCCTCATGGTCACGTGATCGAAATTCAAGACGCTGGGCAACTGACTCGTATTTATGACGGTCGCAGCGTCCCCGGGGTCAGGTTATCCCCTTTTGCGACCTTCTGACAAGCAAAATCAGTGGGGAAGCCAGATTCATTTCACAACTGTGTTACTGACTTAACAACGGCAGTGTCTCACTTAACCGGCGCAGCAAGAAAGGTCATAAAATAATAAGAGCAAAACTCACGTAACAACTGTCTTTCTTTCATAAATTGTGGGTCATAAGTTGAGGGCTACTTGTACATCGGTGTATTTAGAACCACAAACCAATTATTGATAACTGTAACAAAGATGTTTTTATTTAGTTGATAATAATAATAATTATACTGGCCCAGGGGTAGGCAACCTTGGCCCCTTCATGACTCGTGGACTTCAACTCCCAGAATTCCTGAGCCACCCATGCTGAGGGGAAAGGGAGAGGTTTCCAAGCTGAGCCATGCTGGCTCAGGAATTCTGGGAGTTGAAGTCCACAAGTCATGAAGGGGCCAAAGTTCCCCCATGCTGGCTCAGGAATTCTGGGAGTTGAAGTCCACAAGTCATGAAGGGGCCATAGTTCCCCGTGCTGGCTCAGGAATTCTGGGAGCTGAAGTCTCCACAAGTCATGAAGGGGCCAAAGTTCCCCCATGCTGGCTCAGGAATTCTGGGAGTTGAAGTCCCCACAGTCATGAAGGGGCCATAGTTCCCCCATGCTGGCTCAGGAATTCTGGGAGTTGAAGTCCACAAGTCATGAAGGGGCCATAGTTCCCCCATGCTGGCTCAGGAATTCTGGGAGTTGAAGTCCACGAGTCATAAAAGAGCCAAGGTTGCCTACCCCTGTACTAGCCCAATATGAGATAGCAGATATTAATGGAAAAAGAGAGGAAATGTTTGGTGTTGTAACGTGAGATTTATACTAAAGACTTACGTACGCTATTGAACTATTAATCAACCCAGTCATCACGTTGCTTTTTAAATATTCCAATTGTAAAATGAGAAAATCAATAAAATATTATATTAAAAAAAAAACCCACAAACAGTACCATTTTGCAGAGGAAAAAGTTCACCCGGCAACCACTAGAGGGCAGCACGTCCCTCCAGGTAAGGAAGAAAATAAAGGAAAGCGAATTTTGTCTCCTGTGTATTTTCCTCAAATGACTTGCAAAGTACTGTTGTGCAACGCAACCATTTATCAATATCCATCTTTTTTTCCAACAGGTTTTCCAATCAGTAAAGGAGCACAAGATTACATCCCATGGGGAGAAATTGCTTACAAATCTATGGATATTAGAGAACGTGCATACTGGAATAAAATAATAATAATAATAATACAGTTGGAAGGGACCTTGGAGGTCATCTAGTCCAACCCCCTGCTCAGGCAGGAAACCCTATACCATTTCAGACAAAGGGCTGTCCAGTCTCTTCTTAAAAACCTCCAGTGTTGGAGCATTCACCGCTTCTGGAGGCAGGTGGTTCCACTGGTTAATTATTCTAACTGTCAGGAAGTTTCTCCTTAGTTCCAGGTTGCTTCTCTCCTTGATGAGTTTCCATCCGTCGCTTCTTGTCCTGCCTTCAGGCGCTTTGGAGAATAGCTTGACTCCCTCTTCTTTGGGGCAGCCCCTGAGATATTGGAAGACTGCTATCATGTCACTCCTAGTCCTTCTCTTCATTAAACTGGACATACCCAATTCCTGCAACCGTTCACGTGTTTTAGCCTCCAGTCCCCTAATCATCTTTGTTGCCCTTCTCTGCACTCTTTCTAGAGTCTCAACATCTTTTTTACATCGTGGTGACCAAAACTGGATGCAGTATTCCAAGTGTGGCCTTACGAAGGCATTGTAAAGTGGTATTAATACTTCACGTGATCTTGATTCTATCGCTCTGTTAATGCAGCCCAGCACTGTGTTGGCTTTTTTGGCAGCTGCAGCACAAGGCTGGCTCATATGCCTGAGTTTTTTTGTTTTTTTGTTTACATCTCATTGATTCTAAGCCAGTCCCTCTCTCTCTCAGCCCAACCTACCTCACAGGGTTGTTGTTGTGGGGAAAAGAGGAGGAGGAGGAGGAGGAGGAAGGAATATTAGGAATATTCGCCGCCTTGAGTTACTTATAAAGTACAGATAGTCCTCAACTTACAACAGTTCATTTAGTGACCGTTCAAAGTTACAACGGCACTGAAAAAAGGTATTTAGGATTGTTTTTCACATTTAGGATCATCGCAGGATCCCCATGATCACGTGATCAAAATTCAGACTCTTGGCAATCGACTCATACTTATGACGGTTGCAGTGTCCCCGAATCATGCGACCACTTTTCCCGACCATCTGACAAGCAAAGTCGATGGGGGGGGGGGGAATGCCAGATTCGCTTAACAAGCGTGTGACTAACTTAACAACTGCACTGATTCTCTTAACAACTGCGACAAGAAAGGTCGTAAAATGGGGCACTCAACAGCTGTCTTGCTTAGCAACAGAAATGGTAGGCTCCGTTGCGGTCGTAAATCGAGGACGACCTGTAAAGGCCCGGTTCACACGACGGCTAAGTTCATTGTGTCATCACGGCCGCGGGAGCAAAGCAGATGGGGTTTTTCCGACAATTTCCGAAATGGTTACCTTCTGCCATAGGGACTCTCTGGACGCCAAGGCTGAGCAGGCAGCCACGAACCAGCAGTTGCCCACCTGCCCCTGGTGTAAGTCATGGGAGCTGATTCCATCCACAAAGAGGTGGGGGTCCTCACAGATGTCCTGCAGGGAGAGAGGCAAAACAGGTCACTCACTGGAGGAGGTGGGCGTGGGAAAATGTGGACGCGGAAGTTCAAGACCTTCTTAGGTCATTTCATCTTCGGTATGTGACCTTGGGAAGGAAGCATTATGGGTTTATTTGATGGCTAGACGTTTGTGCCGCGGCTTTGGTCTAGTTTACGGAAACATAAAAGCACTCTCTCCTCCAATTTGAACACTCCCTCCCAACAGCAACCACGCAAAGTAGACTGGACTGTGGCCCAATTCCCACCAAAAAATTAACTGAGTCAAGGATGTGGTCCCGTTCCAAAAACCAACTCAACTGGGTCAATCACATGGTCCCATTCCAAGAACCAACACAACTGGGTCAATAATGTGGTCCCGTTCCAACAAGCAACTCAACTGAGTCGATAATGTGGCCCTGTTCCAACAATCAACTCACCGGGGACAATGACATGGTCCTGTTCCAACAACCAACCCAACTGGGTCAATAATATGGTCCCATTCCAACAACCAACTTAACCGGGTCAATGACATGGTCCTGTTCCAACAACCAACTCAACTGGGTCAATGACATGGTCCTGTTCCAACAACCAACTCAACTAGGTCAATAATATGGTCCCGTTTCAACAACCAACTTAATTGGGTCAATGACATGGTCCTGTTCCAACAACCAACTCAACTGGGTCAATGACATGGTCCTGTTCCAACAACCAACTCAACTGGGTCAATGACATGGTCCCGTTCCAACAACCAACTCAACTGGGTCAATGACATGGTCCCGTTCCAACAACCAACTCAACTGGGTCAATAATGTGGTCCTCTTCCAACAACCAACTCAATTGGGCCAATTCACTTTACTGAGCCAATGATATATTGCATTTAAGTGGAAGCCAGTAATGTACAGATTAATGGACTCCATCTCAATCAGTGATGTAATGGATGTATTTCTGTTCCTTGCATAGCAGAGATATCCAGCCGGTGGCTAGAAATTCTCCCTTCACGCCTGGGTGCACGAAGCTGGTAGTCAAAGACATGGGCAAGTTGGTCCCTTTGGAGATCTCACCCAAAAGATCCCAGCTGGGTGGCCCAGCATCTACAGTACAATCAACCCATTGGAGGAGGACGGAAAGTGAGAAGATCCCAACCAGAAGACTCTGGGAGGTAGCAGGTCAGAATATCAGTTCTCCCTGGCTTGGGAGAGCTAGTTACAGAGAGGTAGAACGTGATTTCTCAACCTTGGCTACTTTAAGATGGGCGGACTTCAATTCCCAGAATTCCCAAGTTGAAGTCCACACACATCTTAAAGTAGTTAAGGTTGTAAAGCAGTGAGCTAGCACTTGGAAGCTATTGGATTGGTCAACCCTGGTGTGGAACAGGCTAGTTTTGATCAAGGATAAGTCAGGGGGCTGGCGATCATACTTTTGTGTCTGTGTTTGTGGGTGGGTGGATGAAAATCCTTCCATTTGGGGACAGAAATGTAGGTTTAAAAAGAAAAAGGAAAAGGAAAGAAAACTACCCCCAGCTTATTTTACAGTATATCTTTGAGTGTTTCCCCTGACAGGTGCGATTGTGGTCAGATGGCCACAGAGCCTGTTGATTTCCTTCAGACATTTCTGGTAATCAGCTTGCCTGCCTCTGGGAGAACCGGCAAACAGAAGGAAATAAAATTCTGGAAGGGTCTCCACCCCTTCATCACAGAGTAACAAGAGTTGGAAGGGACCTTGGAGGTCTTCTAGTCCAACTCCCTGCTCAAGCAGGAGACCCTATATTATAGGTCTCAGACAAATGGCTGCCCAGTTTTTTCTGGAAAACTTCCAGTGATGAATCACCCACAACTTCTGGAGGCAAGTAGTTCCGCTGGTTAATTGCTCTGTCAGGAAATTTAGGTTGTTTCTCTCCTTGATTAGTTTCCATCCGTTGCTTCTTGTCCTGCCTTCAGGCGCTTTGGAGAATAGCTTGACTCCCTCTTCTTTGGGGCAGCCCCTGAAATATTGGAACACTGCTATCATGTCCCCCCTCGTCCTTCTCTTCATTAAACTAGACATACCCAATTCCAGCAACCGTTCCTCATATGTTTTAGCCTCCAGTCCCCTGATCCTCTTTGTTGCTCTTCTCTGCATTCTTTCTAGAGTCTCAACATCTTTTTTACATCGTGGTGACCAAAACTGGATGCCGTATTCCAAGTGTGGCCTTACCAAGGCCTTGTAAAGTGGTATTAACGCTTCACGTGATCTTGATTCTGTCCCTCTGTTAATGCAGCCTAGGACTGTGTTGGCTTTTTTGGCAGCTGCAGCACACGGCTGGCTCCTATTTAAGTGATCGTCCACCAGACTCCAATTATGTATAGTCAGATTTTATTCTAGATTAGTCAATCTAGTCAATGCAGCCTAGGATTGTGTTAGCTTTTTTGACTTTCATTTCTTTCCCAGACTCGGCACACTGCAAAAAATAGGCTCCCTCTCCTTAGCAGAGACCCTCCCCCCTTTAAAACCATCTTCATGGGCTAAAGCAGGGGTCTTCAAACTTGGCCCTTTTATGACTTGTGGACTTCAACTCCCAGAATTCCTCAGCCAGGCACGCTGTCCACGAGTCATAAAAGGGCCAAAGTTTGAAGACCCCTGGGCTAAATCCACTTCCTCTAAATTTCTATCGTTGTATCAGTGGGGGGGGGAGGAGGAATAATTTATTTATCACATATACAGGGACGGCTGAATGGGTGTGGAGAACAAAAATGAATGCAGTTCTGCAATTTGGTGACCGATGACGCATTGGAGAACAATGTCTTTTCTGTCCAACACCAAGTGACCTCTGTCCTGTCATAAATCATTTTCCAGAAAGGTTGCAGGGCAAAAAACAAAACAAAACACCAGCCTAATTTTGTTCTTCTCTTTGCAAATCATGGTCTGCATTGGCAAGAATGGAGAACATCTGCTTTGGGAGACCAACCGTGCAGAATCTCAAAGTTATTGCTATTTTTTTTTTCTCCCTTGTCTGGAAAATCTCCACCACCCCATTTGGGAGAGGATGTTGAGAAAGTCCACTTTTCAGTATGACACTGAAAGCTACCAAACTTCTGCAGATGCATTCAAAGAGCAGTGAGTCATCGAAAATTTCCTTCTCTTGCTAATTCAGCCCTTCAACAGGGCTTCCTGCAAACTTGAGCCAAGCATGTAGAGCAGAGCCACAAAGATAATCAGGGGTCTGGGGGCATGTCTGAAAAAGAAACAGTCTGGGGGGTGACATGATAGCAGTATTCCAGTATCTCAGGGGCTGCCATAGAGAAGAGGGGGGGTCAACCTATTCTCCAAAGCACCTGAAGAAGGCAGGACAAGAAGTAATGGATGGAAACTAGTGAAGGAGAGAAGCAATCTGGAAATAAGGAGAAACTTCCTGACAGTGAGGACAATTAACCAGTGGAACAACCTGCCTCCAGAAGCTGTGAATGCTCCAACACTGGAAGTTTTTAAGAAGAGACTGGACAGCCATTTGTCTGGGATGGTATAGGGTTTCCTGCCTGAGCAGGGGGTTGGACTAGAAGATCTCCAAGGTCCCTTCCAACTCTGTTATTCTGTTATTCTATTGCCCAGTGCAAGTGGCTTTCCTACAGGGCAAAGAAACATGGAGCTGGGAATGTCTGGTGGGCAGGAAGAGGGCAAGGCGGGACCCTCCCTAGCAATTCACAGAGTATATCTAATGGGTATGTGGATAATTGTTTTAGCCTGGCAAGGTTCAGTCTGTAGGTGAAGAGCAATAAAGAAACTACTCAGAAGTGCTCCAGGTGTGGTTTTTGGTTTCCTGCCTGAACAGGGGGTTGGACTAGAAGACCTCCAAGGTCCCTTCCAACTCTTCTATTCTATTCTATTCTATTCTATTCTATTCTATTCTATTCTATTCTATTCTATTCTATTCTATTCTATTCTATTCTATTCTATTCTGTAATTCTATCCTATGCTGTTCTATGCTGTTCTATGCTGTTCTATGCTATTCTGTAATTCTATTCTGTAATTCTATTCTGTAATTCTATTCTATTCTATTCTATTCTATTCTATTCTATTCTATTCTATTCTATTCTCAATAAAGATTCTATTCTATTCTATTCTATTCTATTCTATTCTATTCTATTCTATTCTATTCTACTCTATTCTGTAATTCTATCCTATGCTGTTCTATGCTGTTCTATGCTGTTCTATGCTATTCTGTAATTCTATTCTGTAATTCTATTCTGTAATTCTATTCTATTCTATTCTATTCTATTCTATTCTATTCTAGTCTAGTCTAGTCTAGTCTAGTCTAGTCTAGTCTATTATCCTGTAGGTGAAGTATCAGCCTCTATCCCAATTAACTACAGGAAGTCCTTGACCTACGACCACAACTGAACCCACATTTCAGTTGCTAAGCATTAGTTAAGTGAGTTTGGCCCCATTTTACCACCATCCTTGCCACGGTGGTTAAGTGAATCCCTGCAGTTGTTCAGCTAGTAACACGGTTGTTAAGCAAATCTGGCTTCCCTCATTGACTTTGCTTGTCAGAAGGTCGCAAAAGGGGATGCTGCAACGGACGTAAGTGGAGGACTACCTGTAGTCTTTTTTGGGATGCAAAGGAACGGAGATTGTCAAGAGGGGGCCCTTGTCCTGCGCCTGGGATCAAATCCTCCCAATTTCACTCGATTAAAGCTGGCCGGTTTGCATCATGCCAGAAGTTGCAGAGCAAAATGAGTGTAGCTAACACAGATGAGAAATTCAATTTGGGAGGCTCAGCCAGGAAAGTCTGTTTTTCATTAAGGAGACATTACAAGAGTAGAATTTTTCAAGCGATGCTGCCAAGCTAAAATCTCCTCCAGGATCATAAATCAGGAAAGACAGTCTAGCGCAGTGCTCGTTTCTCAACCCTTTTTGGCAACGTTAAGATGGGTGGACTTCAACTCCCAGAATTTCCCCAGCCAGCATTGCATGGAGTTCACTGTGGGGTCCTTAGTGCTTTCTGAGCTGTGTGGTTTTCTTGCAGATGTTTCATTACCCAACTAGGTGACATCATCAATGCTAGAAGGGAGGAGGAAGAGGAAGGAAGGAAGGAAGGAAGGAAGGAAGGAAAGGAGGAAGGAAGGAAGGAGGAAGGAAGGAAGGAAGGAAGGAAGAAAGAAGGAAGGAAGGAAGGAAGGAAGGAAGGAAGGAAGGAAGGACAGACTATGGGTCCTTGGGTCTCTGAGCTTGGGTGATTTTTTGCAGACGTTTCGACCCAACTAGGTAACATCATCAGTGCTAGAAGGGAGGGGGGTTTGTTTTCTGCACGCAAGCCACTTGATATATAAGATAAGATAACCTTTATTGTCATTTTTATATTGTGAACAATGGCACACATCAAAAATGAAATTTAGTTGCCCACTCTCAAAGTGAAACACATACATGACACACACCTAAACATACTATGTACAACATATATATAGACCCACATCCATACATATACATAGCAAATAAATATTAAATACTGTCCATCTTGAATATAAACGCAAGGAGGAAGTTTGAGAGTTCGCAAGGTTAATGCTGTATGGAATGAAACTATGGCTGAATCTGGATGTTCTGCTACGATACACGAAGCAGAAAAGCAAACCCCAACTTCCTTCTAGCACTGATGATGTACCTAGCTGGGTCATGAAATGTCTGCAAGAAAAAACCAAGTTCAAAGAGCACCAAGGACTCCATAGTCCTTCTCCTCCTCCTCCCTCCTCCTCCTCCTCCTCTCCACAAACCCATCCCCTTGTAGCACTGATGACGTTCCCTAGTTGGGTCATGAAATGTTTGCAAGAAAACAACCAAGTTCAAAGAGCACCAAGGACTCCAAGTCTTTCTCCTCCTCCTCCTCCTCCTCCTCCTCCTCCTCCTCCTCCACAAACCATCCCTAGTTGATGCGTTCCCTAGGTTGGTATGAAACGTTTGCAAGAAAACAACCGAGCTCAGAGAGCACCAAGGACCCCAGTTCAACCCTGAGCGACAAAATATTACTCCTTTGGATTACTCCAGAATCCCCCAACCAGCTTGCAGGGCCTTCCAGTCCAGAATTCCCAGTGAGCATGAGGCTGAAACAAGACCAGCCCGACCATCGGTGTGTGCCCAGAGAGTTGGCTGAATACAGGCTTAATAGAAAATAAAACTGAACCAGAAACATGCCCCAAAGAGGCGAAGGTTAATCTTTGTGGTCTTGTCCTGATCCATCAACAATTATCTTCTTATTTCCCCTGCTTTCTTTATATTATATTTTAACAAAAGAGGGAGGGAAGTTGCCCATCTCACCCATTGAGGCCCCAAGACTGTGCACCCCGCAGGTTTGAGCAAATCTGTACCCCAAGAAGGACCAGTCACTTAATTGCTAATTGTGAAAAAAAAAAACGCAAACAGCAAATGAAACCCAGATGTTTGGAAAAGAGAATTCCTTTTCCACCACCACAGACTGTATTTCAGCAGGTTTTTTTTTTCCTAGCAGGAAATGATTTTCTTTGCTGTATTTGTTATCTGTGGGAGTCGCTGAAGTACAAAACTCTCGGGTCATAAAGATAAGATTAAATTTCTCTTGAGTCAAGCTGGACTCTTCTGTCCTCCTGCACTCAGCCATGTCGTTTTCTTGGCAACCACACGGACACAATGTGGTTTTTCTCTATTTTTTCTGAAAGTTGGCTACTTATTCCTTAATGCTTCCAGAATAACAGAATAATAAGTTGGGAGGGACCTTGGAGTCTTCTAGTCCAACCCCCTGCTCAAGCAGGAGACCCTCTACCGTTTCAAGACAAATGGCTGTCGGTCTCTTCTTAATACTTCCAAGGGTTGGAGCACCCACGACTTCTGGGGCAGGTGTTCCACTGGTTAATTGTCCTCACGGTCAGGATTTCATTATTTTCTACCTCAAAAAGTGGAATCATAAATGAATAATACCTACAAGTATCCTTGACTAATGACCATAAATGGAGGACTGCCCATTCGGTTGAAAGTCATGATATCCATTAAGTGAAGTGCTCACGTGATCGCCATGCTAAAGTCCCCCCCCATTCCTGTTCTCCCGGGATGTGGTCATTAAATGAACGTGCGGGTTGTTAAGAGGAACAACAGGGTGCCTCGCGGTGGGGGATGCCCTGGAGACATGTGCAGAGCCTACCCTGGCCCTGCCAGGCCTCCCCATCCCTAAACCGGGACCTTCAAAACTTGGCCCCTTCATGACTTGCGGACTTCAACTCCCAGAATTCCTCAGCCAGCATGGGGTAACTATGGCCCCTTCATGAACTTGTGGACTTCCAACTCCCAGAATTCCTCAGCAGCATGGGGGAACTATGGCCCTCATGACGCTGGACTTCAACTCCCAGATTCTCAGCCAGCATGAGGGAAACTTGACTTGTGACTTCAACTCCCAGAATTCCTGAGCCAGCATGGGGGGGAACGTGGCCCCTTCATGACTGCGGACTTCAACTCCCAGAATTCTGAGCCAGCATGGGGGAACGTTGGCCCTTCATGACTTGCGGACTTCAACTCCCAGAATTCCTCAGCCAGCATGGGGAACAATTGGTTCCTTTATGACTTGCGAACTTCAACTACCAGAATTCCTCAGCCAGCATGGGGAACAATGGCTCCTTTATGACTTGCGGACTTCAACTCCCAGAATTCTCAGCCAGCGTGCCTGGCTGAGGAATTCTGGGAGTTGAAGTCCACAAGTCAAAAAGGGCCAAGTTTGAAGACCCCTGCTCTAAACTTTGCTTCCCAACCCCTGGAGTCCCTGCAGGCCTTGGCTGCTTCCCACCCTGTTGGGTCCTGTGTCAGTTGTATGGCCAATGACACACATGTTGTTAACTTTGAAACAGGATGATAAGTAGCTTTTGAGGCGGCGTACTTAGAATGGTCGCTAAGTGACAGATTGTAAATCCAGGACTCTCTGTGTCATCTCAAAGCAAGCCAGGAAAACGAGCTGGAGATGAAAAGAACAGCGTTCTAGGGCTTAAAGCGGCGCCACAGAATTTTAAAAAACAGAATGTAATTGGTGAATTGATCTCCCGGAAGTTCTCGATTTCTCAGTCCACAACGGAATTCCCAGGGTGTCGGAGTGCTTTCCCATCCAAACATAACCACCCAATCCTGCTTAGCTTGCCAAGCCACCTATGTCACCCAGCTGCTGCCACCTGCTGGGCCAAGTGAGGAACAGGACACCCCAAAAATAAGTAGATTTTTAGATGATGCTCAGATTTGTCTAGCAAATAAGATAAAATACACTAAGGAGCATAGGCATCCAGCACAACACACACACACAAGTCCACCACACATTTCTGCGTTAAGAACCAGAGGATCCCCGTTTTTTTAAAAAAAATCAATGAATCTGTTTTAAATTTTAACAATGACTTGTCTTTAGGTAGGTATGCTTTTAATTTATTGTTGTACGCTGCCCAGAGACACTTTCTGTGAGAAAGGTGGCTATATAAATTTGATAGATGGGTGGATGATGACAGATAGATAGATAGATAGATACGATGATAGATAGATAGATAGATAGATAGAGAAGATAGATAGATAGATAGAAGATAGATGATGATTAGATAGATAGATAGATAGATAGATAGATAGCTAGATATAGACAGAGATAGGGATTGTATTATATATAAAACATAATAGGGATATATATATATAACATAATTAATATATATTATAACATAATTAGGGATATATATATATAACATAATTAGGGATATATATAATATAATTAGATATATAACATTAATTAGGGATATATATATATACATAATAGGGATATATAATATATAACATATTAGGATATTAATTATATATATATAACATAATTAGGGATATATATATATATATATAACATAACATATAGGGATATATATATATATATATACATAATTAGGACATATATAACATAATTAGGGATATATAACATAATTAGGATATATATATAACATAATTAGGGATATATATATTATTAATAACATAATTAGGGATAATATATATATATAACTATATATATATAATTAGGGATATATATATATATAACATAATTAGGGATATACCTATATATATATACATATATATACATATAATTAGGGATATATATATATATATATATACATAATTAGGGATATATATATATATATATAACATAATTGGGATATATATATAATAACTAATTAGGGATAATATATATAACATAATTAGGGATATATATATTATAACATAATTAGGGATATATATATATATATAACATAATTAGGGATATATATATATATATAACATAATTAGGGATATATATATATATAACATAATTAGGGATATATATATATATAACATAATTAGGGATATATATATATATAACATAAATAGAGATATATATATATATAACATAATTAGGGATATATATATATATATATAACATAATTAGGGATATATATATATAACATAATTAGGGATATATATATATATATAAACATACACAGAGAGAGAGAGAGAGAGAATAAGAGAGAGAGAATAAGAGAGAATAAAGACAGAGAATGAGAGAGAAAGAGGGAATGAGAGAGAGAGAGAGAGCGCGCAATCGTTGACCTTCTTGGTTTGGAGTATCAAAACCTTGTAACTTATTTATGATTTCATTTTAATGCCATAAGCTGCTCTGGGGCGGCAAACAAATTTAACTAATTAATAACTGTTATTTTACTCCTTTTTATTTTCCAGAGGAAGTTACAAGGACGGGGCCGCTTATCTGTCTCCTTGACTTTTTAAAGAGTTGTTCAGGGTCCCCTCCACTTGGTTTGAAGCAATCAATTGTGTTTGCTTACAGGTCACTCCCTTGTTGAGCTAATAATCCATTTCACGGGTCATCAATTGTAAGCAACATTTGCTAGGAGAAACGAAGGGAAAGTTTATTACGCCCAAGTCGAGTCAACAAACGAAGCGGGATGTCCTCCATCCAGGGGCCTCAAGATAAGCCTTGAAGCAGCCAAGTTTGAAGACAACCCAACATTGCTGAAGAGAGCACGGGGCCAAGCAGACTCACAAACTACTGCACAATGCAGTGAGCCCAACTATTCAACCTTGATTTCCAACTAAGTTTGGGGCATTAAAAAAAAAAAGAACTCTGGATATATAGGTTGGAGGGTTGTGTTGCTTCATACGACACATTTTGCCAGAACAGTGTATTAGGTACGTTCACCACCTTGAATTATTTATAAAATACGTACATCCTGATAAGTTCATAGAAGTGATAAAGAGGCTAACTCAGTGGTCTTCAAACTCAGCCCTGTTATGACTCGTGGACTTCAACTCTCAGAATTCCTCAGCCAGGCACGCGGGCTGAGGAATTCTGGGAGTTGAAGTCCACAAGTCATGAAGGGGCCAAAGTTTCCCCCATGCTGGCTGAGGAATTCTGGGAGTTGAAGTCCACAAGTCATGAAGGGGCCAAAGTTTCCCCCATGCTGGCTCAGGAATTCTGGGAGTTGAAGTCCACAAGTCATGAAGGGGCCAAAGTTTCCCCCATGCTGGCTCAGGAATTCTGGGAGTTGAAGTCCACGAGTCATAAAAGGGCCACGTTTGAAGACCCCTGGGCTAACTTAACACTGCAGTTGTTAAGTGAATCACGCAGTCATTAACACAATCCGACGGCCCCTTTGCTTGTCGGAAGCTGGCTTGGAAGGTTGCAAGTGGTGATTACATGACTTTGGGATGCTGCAACCATCGTAAATGTATGCTGGTTGCCAAGCATCCAAACGTTGACCCTGGGGATGCTGCAACGGTCAAAATCGTGAGGACCAATCATTAATCACTTTTTTTCAGCACTGTTGTAACTTGGAACGGTTGCTAAACGAACGGTTGCAAGCTGGGGATTAAATGTAGTATGCTCCCTTCAGCAAGCTGCACCCTATCACAGTTTTCCACCAGTAAAATATCCCGCCAGCCTCTAAAGCCGTGAGCTGAATCCTTAGACAGCTTTAAATTCCATCAGAGTATTTGCTTGGAATTCAGCCCAAATTGGAACAAGAAAACTAATTTGAGGAAGTCAGACTGTCTCGTATTTTCTCCGCTTCTGTTCCTCACTTATTTTTATTTTATTTTATTTTACATTACTTTTTTTTTTTCCCAGCACTGAATTAAAGCTGTAAATTCTGGCTTTGGTAACTCTGCTAAAATCTGTCAGTTTGCAAAGAAGCTCATTCTGGATTTGGTAGCCCAACTAAAATAAGGAGCCATAAGAAGCTCACTCAATTTCCAAGAAGCTCATTCTGGATTTGGTAGCCGAGCTAAAATAGGAGACTTCCAAGAAGCTCATTCTGGAATTAAGGAGAAACTTCCTGACAGTGAGGACAATCAACCAGTGGAACAGCTGGCCTTCAGAAATCGTGGGCGCTCGATCACTGGAGATTTTTAAGAGGAGACTGGACATTCACCTGTCTGAGACAGTATAGGTTCTTCTGCTTGAGCAGGGGGCTGGACTAGAAGACCTCCAAGGCCCCTTCCAGCTCTATTCTATTCTGAATTCTTCCGAGCAGCTCATTCTGGATTTAGTAGGCCAATTAAAATATGGGGCTTCCATAAGAAGCTCACTCACTTCCAAGAAGCTCATTCTGGATTAGATAAACCAGCTAAAATACAGGGGGCCCCAAGGAGCTCACTCACTTCCAAGCAGCTCATTCTGGATTCGATAAACCAGCTAAAACACAGGACTTCCAAGAAGCTCACTCTGCCCTTGTGGAAGTCACCTTATCATCACATTTAATCCGAGAACCGCCCCTCGTCTAATGGAGCAAGCTTATTCTTTATTGAATATAATGTAGAACTGCAATCTCTTGAGACAACAGATGCACTTTCGGTCCAGTTTTTTTTTTTCTCCTTTTTTCCCCCCCTCCAGCCTGGAGCTCAGAAAAAAAAGGACTTGGCAACCCCTGGGAAAGGCAGCTGAACTTTACCAGGGATTCATTTCTAGCAATCGATTGTCTCTTTGCGGCCTTTGGCCCCAAGTCCGACCGGATTTTCTGCATACCTGAAGCCGTGAAGCTAAAGCACTGGTAGGATCTGTTGAAGAAGAACTTCCCTTAAAAGCCAACCCTGCTTTTATAGAGAAAGCTCGAACAGCATTCTTCAAAATGAGAAAGGTCTTCTGCAGTCACGACATAAGCCTAAGACTGAAAATCAGGCTTGTCAGGTGTTATGTTTTTTCTATCCTGCTCTATGGAGTAGAGAGTTGGTCTCTGACAGAAGGTCACCTGAAGAGACTAGAAGCATTTGAAATGTGGATTTACAGGCGGCTGTTACGTATAAGCTGGGTGGACAAGATCAGAAATGAGGGGGTTTTAAGCCGCCTGGGAAAGCCCAGGGAAATCATCAAAACAATTAAAAAACGAAAGTTAGAATATTTCGGACATGTGATGCGACACCCAGAAAAATACCGCATACTCCATTTAATCCTCCAGGGAAAGATCGAAGGCAAACGAGGTCCAGGCAGAAGAAGAACATCATGGCTTCAAAATCTAAGGGACGGGTTTGGACAAAACTCAGCAGCACTTTTTCGTGCGGCTGCTGATAAAAACAGGATCGCCAACATGATCGCCAACGTCCGATAACGGATATGGCAGAAGAAGAAGAAGAAGAAGAAAAAGAAAGGGTTTAAGAATAATAAACCTTTTGCTGTGGGTCTTTTTCTAAAATGGCTGGAGGAAACACAGCCGCTCTGAATCTGCCTTTTTTTTTTTTTTTCTTAATTAGATCTACCCTCTAATGCGGTGTTTCTCAAGGTGGGCAGCTTTTAAAGGAGTGGACTTCAACTCCCAGAATTCCCCAGCAAGGCTGGCTGGGGAATTCTGGGAGTTGAAGTCCACGTCTCTTAAAAAGTTTGCCAACCTTGAGAAACACTAAACTAGGACAACTTTTCATGCCCTCACACGTCACAAATATTTGTGGCCGATCAAATACACCAGGATGAGTTTGTGCACAGGCCAAGCCATAAACTCTGGTTCACAACCTGCATTTACACTGGAAAGCAAATTGTGATTCAAAAAGTTAAGGCATTCTGTACTAACCAGCGAATAACAATTTACTCCACACCTGCATTGTTGTTGATTTTTTTTTAACTCAACAATATAATTCAGCAGTTGATTTTGCGGGCTAATTCAGTGTAGGCCTGAGTGGATTTTGGCTGATTTTAAAAAGGGAAGCGGGGCCAGACCTGACTACTATTCGGACTGGAGACCACCAGGAGATCTCAGAGGAAGCTACAACAGGACAAGCAGCAGAATATAACAGAATAATAGAGTTGGAAGGGACCTTGGAGGTCTTCTAGTCCAACCCCTTGCTCAGGCAGGTAACCCTATACCATTCCAAACAAATGGCTGTCCAGTCTCTTCTTAAAAGCTTCCAGTGATGGGGCTCCCACAACTTCTGGAAGCAAATCCTTTCCCTGATTAATTGTTTTTACTGTCAGGAAATTTCTCTGTAGTTCTAGGTTGCTTCTCTCAATAATAATAATAATAATAATAGTAATAATAATGATGAAGAAGAAGAAGAAGAAGAAGAAGAAGAAGAAGAAGAAGAAGAAGAAGAAGAAGAAGAAGAAGAAGAAGAAGAAGAAGAAGAAGAAGAAGAAGAAGAAGAAGAAGAAGAAGAAGTAGTAGTAGTAGTAGTAGTAGTAGTAGTTGGACGGTACCTTGGAGGTCATCTAGTCCAACCTTGATTAGTTTCCATCCAAGTTGGAAAGAACATCTGGCCAATGGAAGCCATTTTGCTAATCCTGAGAAGAAAACTGCCCAGATTTGTGCACGAAGTAAATCAGGATCCAAGGCGGTTTAAAGGCAGTTTTGCTTAGACCGCATCCTTGTTCCCTTCTTATAAAAAAGGAACAGGGCCAAACATTTTTGTCAAATCTATTGCAAATTGTCAACAGTTGCTGGGCTATTTTTTCCCCTCAGTCCTGAATTTCCTTGTTTGGGCTCTTCTAAGGCTTCAAACTGCTCCCTGAAACTGGCTGCTTTCCATGTGTCAAAATCCTCCAAGGATCTGCTGGGGGGGGGGAGAGGGGGGGGGAAAAGAAGGCTGGTTTTCAAGTATCTCAAAGCCAAGATGGTTTTAGTTTTGCTGATCTGATCCTGATTTCCTGCTCCTGTTCCACCACCCCCTTTTCTTTGACTTCACCATGCATTTTTTTCTACTCTGGAATCTATTCAACTTTTCTGTTTGACAAATACAACAACAGTAGATTCCTTCCTTCCCTCCCTCCCTTTTCCTTCCTTCCTTCTTGTCCTTCTGTCCGTCCACTCCTTCCTTTCTCTCGACTGTCCATCCACTCCTTCCTTCTTTGCTCCTTTCCTTTCTTCCTTCCCTCTTCCCATCCATTCCCTCCTTCCCGTCCTTCTCTCCATGCACTCATTCCTTCCTTCCTTCCTTCCCTCTTCCCATCCATTCCTTCCTTCCTTCCTTCTTGTCCTATCGATCTTTTCCTTTCCTTTCCTTTCCTTTCCTTTCCTTTCTTCCCCTCCCACCCTTCCTCCTTTTCTCTCTCTCTCTCTGCATACAAATGTTTTGATTTTCTAGAATTTCATTCCCAGCCATGCTGGGAAACGAATCCTTGCCTCAGGCCTCAAGACATTCAATATTTAAAAGATAAACAGGTCTGGTACACAGCAGCATCTGTTGAACATCTGGAGAGCTGCCTCTGGAGTAACAGTGGCAAGTCGCTCCGAGAATCTATTTATCTGCCAAGCCAGCTTCCCTTTAATTGGGCAATTGTTGAGAACTGTGGGAATCCATCACCGTTCATTAACTACACAGTCACAGCCAACAACTTGAGCTCTGACGCAGTTGTGGAATTTGATTGTGTGAACCAGGAGAAGCAACACTAAACCCCGAATAATAATCTCCACAGCCTGCCTTCTGAACCCCTTCCCCCTTTTTTTTTCTATAGGTAGTCCTCAACTTACGACGACAACTGAGCCCAAGATTTCTGTTGTAAACTGTGACATTGGTTAAGAGAGTTTTGCCCCGTTTTACGTTTCTTAGCCCAATTGTAAAAGCGAATCCCTACAGCTGATGAGTTAGTAACCCGGTTGTTAAGTGAATCGGGCTTCCCCATTGGCTTTGCTTGTCGGAAGGTCGCAAAAGGGGATCACGTGACCTCGGAACACGGCAACCGTCATAAATACGAGCCAGTTGCCGAGCGCCTGGATTTGGATCACCTGATCCTGGGGATGTCGCAAAGGTCGTTACTGTAAAAAAAAACGGCTCCTAAGTTCCTTTTTCCAGTGCCGTTGTAACTTTGAACAGTCACTAAGTGAACTGTTGTAAGTTGAGGACTACCTGTATCCCTTTGGGGCACCAAAGGAGGGACAAAATTATCTTGTAAAATCATATCAAAACCCTTTCCCAACCAATGGTCATCCTACGTAGGGATGAGGGCAGTTGTTTTCTGGATTCCCAAGAAAGCATCTGATTGGAAGGACAGGGGGGAAAATATTACATTTTTATTTATTATTATTATTATTACTATTATTATTATTATTACTATTATTATTATTATTATTATTATTATTATTATTATTATTATTTATTATTATTAATTATTAATGTTGGAAGGGACCTTGGAGGTCATCTAGTCCAACCCCCTGCTCAGGCAGGAAACCCTACCATTTCGGACAAATGGCTGTCTTCTTAAAAACCTCCAGTCTTGGAGCATTCACCGCTTCTGGAGGCAGGTGGTTCCACTGGTTAATTGTTCTCACTGTCAGGAAGTTTCTCCTTAGTTCCAGGTTGCTTCTCTCCTTGATTACTTTCCATCCGTTGCTTCTTCTCCTGCCTTCAGGCGCTTTGGAGAATAGGTTGACTCCCTCTTCTTTGGGGCAGCCCCTGAGATATTGGAACACTGCTATCATGTCCCCCCTCGTCCTTTAAATTTATTAAATTTATATGTCACTCATCTCACTATCGTGCGACTCGGGGCAGCTTACAACCTCTTAAGAACAAGAACGTAAAAAACATTAAAAACGTGATCACAGCAGGAACAATAAACAACTGGGAGAAAGTACCAAGGACGCACGAACTCCTTCAATTAGAACTGACATCAAACTACGGTCTGTCCGCGTGGGACCTTCTCTCCCCCCCAGCCTTCACATTCTCCACCAAAAACCAGACAAGGGCTGCGTTGTTCTCTCTGAATTTGAAATGATTTTTTTGTCTGGAGAGAGATGACATTTCTCTTTTCAGATGGACAATTGCATCATTTAAAAAAAAAAAAAAAACCGCACAAAACAAAAATGCAGTCATTCAGGCTGTGCAATCCATGCATTAAAAAAGCTGGGAGATTCCCAAGGAGATCACAACGGCAGGATCCATTGGGGGAGGGGATGCCGTTCTCCCAGGAAGCTTGAAAAATAACCCACATCTGGGAATGGTAAGTAGTCCTCGACTTACGACCCACTCATTTACCGACCAAAGTTACAGCAGCGTTGACGTGGCTTGCAAACGTTTTTCCAGACAACCGTCTCTGTCTCCCCACGGTCACGGGATCAAAATTCGGACACTTGGCAACTGACTCGTATTTACGACGGTTGTAGTGTCCCGGGGGGGGGGTCATGGGATCGTGTTTTGTGACCTACCGTCCAGCAAAGTCAACAGGGAAACCAAGATTCACTTAACAACCGTGTTACTAACGTAACACCTGCAGAGATTCGCTTAACAACGGCAGCAAGGAAGTTTGTAAAATGGGCCAAAATTGGAGAAGCAGGGATTAACACTGGACCAACAAGCAAGCAGAAAACTATCAAGAAGAAAAACCGCATCCCCACCTTATACTGGAAGGTCAAACTATTGGATATAAACAGGGACCAAAATCCACACTCACTTGCACTGATGATGCTACTTAATTAGGTGGTAAAATGTCTGCAACACCCAGGACCCCACAGTCCTCCTCCTCCCCCCCCAAACCCCAACCCCACTTCTAGCACTGATGACGTTACCTAGCTGGGCGATGAAATGTCTACAAGAAAATATCCAAGCTCAAAGAGTATAAAGGACCCCACTGTTCTCATTCTCCTCCTCTCCACAATCCCCACTCCCTTCTAGCACTGATGATGTTATCTAGTTGGGTAATGAACTGTCTGTAAGAAAACAACCAAGCTCAGAGAGCACCAGGGACTCCACAGCTTTCCTCCTCCTCCTCCTCCTCCTCCTCCTTCTTCCCCAACTCCCTTCTAGCACTGATGATGTTACCTAGTTGGGTAATGAAACATCTGCAAGAAAGCAACCAAGCTCAGACAGCACCAAGGACTCCACAGCTTTCCCCCTCCTCCTCCTCCTCCTCCTCCTCCTCCTCCTTCCACAACTCCCTTCTAGCACTGATGATGTTACCTAGTTGGGTAATGAACTGTCTGTAAGAAAACAACCAAGCTCAGAGAGCAGCAAGGATCCCACAGCCATCCCCTCCTCCTCCCAAGCCCCACTGATGATGTTACCTAGTTGGGTCATGAAACATCTGCAAGCTCAGAGAGAGCACCAGGGACCCCACAGTTCAACCCTGAGCTACAAATATCCTCTTCTATCGATTATGATCGAGCTCCTCTGATTAGGGAATCAGATATAATAAGGCTGAAGGAAGTGAGAGAGAAAAAAGACAAGTTCAAAGGTGTCAGTGACACTGTCCCATCAAGCGCGGTTGAGCACTGAACGTCTCAGAGATGAAGACCCCAACCAATTTCGGGACCCATCTCCCCAGTTGGCCTTACTTTGGGTCGCTTCCATTGTATCCCCTGAATCCGAGTCTTGTAGAAGAGCGACTCATCGTTGGCTGGAAAGAGCGGATCTTCAAACAGGATTTTCCTCCTCTGGCAGTCCTTCTTCAAAGATGAGTACCGCTGATTTTCATATGGCTTCATGGATGAGAACATCCTTCCCGGTCACCCCTAGAAGGACAGAAGGCAAAACCTCAACAAGACGACTCACAGGCAACAGACAAAAAAACCCTGATCCAACCTTGGACGTTGCACTCTGAGCGTGTCCATAAGGTGACAGGTTGGGGAAGATCCTGCCCATCCGTGACGGATCCAGTCGAGATGATTTTTTAGACACCAAAGAAGGCTCATAATTTCCTGACAGCAAGAACAATTAATCAGTGGAACGACTTGCCTCCAGAAGTTGTGGGTGCTCCAACACTGGAGGTTTCTTAAGCAGAGATTGGACAACCATTTGTCTGTGTTAGAAATTCGGTATATAGCCCTACGGGACGCACAGTGCACTGTCCACATGTGTTTTTCTGCTTAACTGCGAGAAGTAAAGCACATGTCGACGGTGCATCGTTCGTGTTCTGTAGGGCTATATACAGAATTTCTAACAGGTTTGGGGCCCAGTCATAGCCGGCTACAGCAAAAAAAGTGCAAGATACAGCAACAGAAAGAAGACTGCAACAGAATAAATGAGAATAGCCAGTAACACAGCTGCAACAAAGGTTCATTTGCAAATTAACAGTCTGAAATGGTCTAGGCTAGGGTCTTCAAACTTGGCCCTCTTATGACTTGTGGACTTCAACTCCCAGAATTCCTCAGCCAGCGTGCCTGGCTGAGGAATTCTGGGAGTTGAAGTCCACAAGTCATAAGAGGGCCAAGTTTTAAGACTCCTGTCCTTAGGCATAAGACAGTGCTGTGGGAATTAGTTGTTTAGCAGAATGATGGCATGGGGGACCAAACTGTCTTTGTGTCTAGTTATTTTGGCATGCAATGCCCTATAGTGGTGTCTTGAGGGGAGGAGTTGAAACAGCTTATGTCCAGGATATGAGAGGTCTGTAGATATTTATCTCAACCCTCTTTCTGATCCACACAATATACAGGTCCTCAATGCCTGGCTAAGGAATTCTGGGAGTTGAAGTCCACAAGTCATAAAAGGGCCAAGTTTAAAGACCCCTGGTCTAGGGCCTCCTGCTTGACCAGGGGGTTGGACTAGAAGACCTCCAAGGTCCCTTCCAATTCTGTTATTCACGTATAATTTGCCTTGCTAAGTAAGCCAGAACTTCACGGATCTGGCCAGGATGCCCACAAAAGTTAGGATGACAACTGGAGGAACCAGCCTGGAGAAGACTGATTTAAAACAGGAAGATTTTGGCCACCAGAGTTGGGCCTCTGGTCAGCGATGACTTCCAATGAGGATCTCCACTGTGCAAACATCCGGGACGACAGAATTATTAGCCCAGCTCCATGTGCTAGCAAAATAAAATCATTAATTCTTAGCTCCAAGGATCAAAGTCAGCTTCTTAAGCACCGCCAACTCCTCACTCCTACTAAACCTCAGTTTCCTCATTCTTTCATTCATGTATGCTTTGATATTCTCACTGCAGCGAAGCACACTTCGTTAAGCAAATACTGCAGCCCACAAACCAGCTAAAGCCATCCCACACATCCGTAAGTCAACCAAAAGACCCAGCAGCCCCAGAAGAAAAAAAGAAAACAGGAGTAACCTACAACATACTGTACAAGGACTGCAACAGCCACTATGTAGGACAAACAGGCAGAAAACTAGCAGAGCGTATCCATGAACACCAACTAGTACCGGTAGTTAGAAGACTCGATTAAAACTCCGTAATTTCACAACACATGGATATGCTTAAGTATGGTTTCAACTGTGAGCATCCGAAGCCAAGTCTAAAAATGCTAGAGAATTCCTGGAAGTTTGGACAAATCAGCCATCCACAGGCTGATAGATAACATCTACATACCCCTCAAAAGAGCCAATCAACAAGCCCAAAAGTAAACAAAAAGAACAAAACACATCCCCATCAGCAATCAACACCCAGGTAAGCAGAGATTGACACCAAGATTAACACTAGAGCAGGGGTCTTCAAACCTGGCCCTTTTATGACTTGTGGACTTCAGCTCCCAGAATTCCTCAGCCAGGCACACGTGCCTGGCTGAGGAATTCTGGGAGTTGAAGTCCACAAGTCATAAAAGGGCCAAGTTTGAAGACCCCTGCACTAGAGCAACAATCATGTGAACAATATCCCAATCAAGGAACTATCAAAGCAGACAAACTAATCAAAGAGCCTAGTCCCACCAACACTGACAGGGCAAGCCACTAGTACAAAAAAGACAGAAGACCAATTTCCCTTCTAGCACTGATGATGTTACCTAGTTGGGTAATGAAACGTCTGCAAGAAAACCACCAAGCTCAGAGAGCACCAAGGACCCCACCGTCCCCCTCCTCCTCCTCCATTCCACAAACCCCACTCCCTTCTAGCACTGATGATGTTACCTAGTTGGGTAATGAAACGTCTGCAAGAAAACCACCAAGCTCAGAGAGCACCAAGGACCCCGCAGTTGTCCTCCTCCTCCTCCATTCCACAAACCCTTCTAGAACTGAGGATGTTACCTAGTTGGGTAATGAAACGTCTGCAAGAAAAGCACCAAGCTCAGAGAGCACCAAGGACCCCACGGACTTCCTCCTCCCTCCTGCAAACCCCACTCTCTTTTAGTACTGAGGATGTTCCCTAGTTGGGTAAGGAAAGTCTACAAGAAAACCACCCAGCTCAGAGATCACCAACGACCCCAAGCAAGTATCCAATCATCTCTAATTCTGTTTGTGAAGGTATATATATACAACACAGCCAACCAACCCGCTTACAGCTACAAAGCCAACACGCCACACACCCCCTCCAATATTTATAGAAGGACGGCAGCTCTGATCACGCTTTGCTCGCACAAGCACGAAGCCGAAGACACCAGCCTGAAGATGGCGAGTGGGACCTCGTCGAAACGTCGCCAAGATACTCTCAATCTTACACGGGAAAAGATCCGAATATGCCAAGACCTGCATATATATATATACTCTACCATATATATATATACTCTACCAAGCAGATGAGGTTACAGGGTTTTATATATATATATATATATATATATATATATATATATATATATAACCCTGTAACCTCATCTGCTTGGTAGAGTTCTCAAAACAAACACAGCATCCCCTTGGTTGTGCAGCTGCCCCATTTTGTGCATTTGCACAATACACTCGACCATAAATGCTGGATTTGGATTGCGCATTCATCCACAAAATACACCGGATCGAGATTCAAATGAGCCGAGCTTTCTGCCTAGCTGCAAGACCTTTCTCTGACTTGCACAGGCGTGTATGAACACAGCCGTTTTGCCCACTGGCAGAACCAATATTCCTGCAGCAACTCCGGAAATCTTCGTGGGGAGTCAGATTCGTACACACCTCTACCGTTGTATAAATCACACGTTCAGCTAGCCAGCAATGTCTGCCTTCCAAATGGCTCTTTGAATTTTACATTGTTCTTAAACAGCATCGCCTCCTGAGGCTTCTTTGATTGGGCCACAGACCAGTAACATTCAATAATATCCAATAATAGTTATCTTTCCATATAGTACATGATTGTGGGGAGGGATTGTGACCTGCATTGCAGAAGGAACGGAGGCGAAGGAGGCTGATCACAGAAACCAGGTTGTCGTCTTTTCCTTGGTGTGAAAGGAAAGTCATAAGACAGGTAAGTCCTCGACTTACAACTATGCGTTTAGTGACCGTTCAACGTTACAACGGCACTGAAAAAAGTGAGTTATGACCGTTTTTCACATGACTGTTGCAGCATTCTCCATGGTTCACATGATCAAAATTCAGACATTTGGCAACTGGCTCGTATTTATGACGGTCGCAGCGTCCCACGGTCAGGCCATCCCCCTTTGAGACCTTCTCACAAGCAAAGTCTATGGGGGAAGCCAGATTCACTTTACAACCCTGCGACTAACTTCACAACTGTCGCGATTCACTTAACAACAGTGGCCAGGAAGGTTGTAAAATGGGGGCAGAGCTCACTTGGCAACTGTCTTGCTTAGCAACAGGAATCTGGGCCTCAATTAGGGTTTGCTAAGCCACCGGTCGGTCGTAAGTCGAGAACTACCTGCACGATTAATGTTGTTGTTGTGTGCATGCAGCCATGGTGCTCTTTTCCAGTAAACTGATTTAGGAGGAAGGAACAAAAAAAATAATAATAATAATAAAAAAAAGACTTAAGAGCTGCTTTTCCAGAACTTGGAATCAACGCTTCCTGATTTAACAAAGAGCATTATTAGTGATTTCTAATGTGCTCTTTTCCAGCCTGGATCTAGTCCAGCAATCTTGGCCGACGGGATGTCCATTTCAAGAAAAAAAAACCATCAATTTCTTGCTTGCTCTTTGGACCTCCTTCGTAGGGGAATCACAATTTGCAACAAGACAAGAACCACAGGGAGGGGAAAAAAATAGAATAGAGATACCTTGGGTATGGCCAGTCTAGAGAAAATAAGGACCAGGGGAGACATAATAGCAGTATTCCAGTATTTGAGGGGCTGCCACAAAGAAGAGGGGGTCAACTTATTTTCCAAAGCACCAGAAGGCAGGAAAAGAAGCAACGGATGGAAACTAATCCAGGAGAGAAGCAACCTGGAATTAAGGAAGAATGGACTTCAAGCCCCAAAAACATCCTCAAGAACAACACAAAGCAATTTGATAATCTGGCTTCTTTCGTGTGTTAATAAAGAGAAGTCCAACCTAGAACTAACGAGACATTTCCTGGCAGTGGGAACAAATAATTAGTGGAATGGCTTTTCTCCAGAAGTTGTGGGTGCTTCATCACTGGAGGTTTTTAAGAAGAGACTGGACAGCCATTTGTCTGAAATGGTACAAGTCTCCTACTTGAGCAGAGGGCTGGACTAGAAGACCTTCAAGGTCCCTTCCAAGTTCTGATACTCTTATGTTCTACGTTCTTTACAGGAAGCACAGAAAAACAATCTGATTTACTACCACGGGGTGGCAAAGATTTGCCCCCTCTATGGATAATTTGAAGAGCGTCCTGGACAAATTTAGAGAATTTGCAGAAAAGCCATCATTTTTACTATTGAATCAGCTCGTTGCTGATTTAATCCCCTTCCTTTTCCCTTGATTTAATGAAGTAGGCTGCTTGGATCTGAGCCAACGCTTTCCTGAGAGATTACTTTTTCCCAGCAGGAAATGGCTTCACAAGAACACGTAAAAAAAAACTTCCTCCAGCCTCAACGAGATCATCAAGTCCACCCCAAGGGAAGAGTTTGGGGTGAAAGAGAAGCGAGACTGCAGTGTCACCGTGGGTACTAACCACGCTTTGTTTAGTGACTGTTCAAAGTGACAAAAGTCTGAAAAAAGTGACTTGCAAAGGGGAAGGTTTTCACACTTCCGACCGTTGTAGCATCCTCGTGGTCCAAATTCAGACACTTCACAACTGGCACGTACGTGTGACAGTTGGGTTGTCCTGGCATCATGTGATCCCCTTTTGTGACCTTCCCGGCTGGCTTCCGACAAGCAAAGTCAGTGGGGTGGGGGACCCAGATTCGCTTACCGACTGCATGATTCACTTAACAACTGTGGCATAAAAGGTTGTAAAATGTGTGTGTGTGTGGGGGGGAAACTCTCACTAAACAACTGCCTTGCTTACCAACATAAATTTTGGGCTCAACTGTGGTCGTAAGTCAAGGATTACTGGCAATCGGGCTAATGTAACCTCACCAAATCCCAGCACCTTGCTTAATAATTGGAAATTCTGGTCTGGACACAAATCAAGGACTTCCTCAATGCAATTATGATGACTGCAGCATCCTAGCATCATGTGATTGCCATTTGCAACCTTCCCAGACGGCTTCTGACGAGCCAAGTCAAAGGAGGATGCTAGATGACTGCACGTTTTACTTAACAACTGCAGTGGTTGGCTTAACATCTGTGGCAAAAAAGGCTCGTTAAAATTGGGCACAACAACTCACTTTAACCGTCTTACTTAGCAAACCAAAATTAGGGGCTGAACTGTGGTTTGCTAAGTGACCCGTCATAAATAGAGGACTACCTGTACTGTTTATTCAGTTAATGACCAGCAAAAATTTGTAAAAAAAATACAAACACAAAAAGTAATCGAACGGAGGAAATAAAACAAGAGATAACAAAGATAAAATAACAAAATGTAACATGCATTACTATAATGGTATTAAGGGAAAAATGGAATTGGAAGGCAGTGTCAATTCCCTGCGCCTGTGTAAATCTAAAATATTACATTATGAAGTAAAAAATACATATCACCTAAAACAAGATAGCTGGCACCGCATTAAACCCGAAGAGATGAATACAACAGAAGCAATTATTCCCATGCTTTATTTTCAATGCAGCAACACAGAATTTTGGCTCCTGCACAAACGATAAAGGATTTGCAATATTCTAGAAGACGGTTCACACCTAAGAAATGATCTGCGCTGCTAGGAAATTTACATATTAGGGGCAAACTAGAAGCAGACCCCATGTCCCTATAAAATTGACAACCTAATAATACATGCAAAATGTGTGTATGTCAGCACCTGGGCAGATCTGCTCAGCTAAATGGATTTTTTGGACTATCCTTGTTTACTTTGCAGCAATGCAGATGGTTAAAAAAAAAAAGGGTGGCTCCAGGCCCTTGCAAAATTTGCTAATTATAGTTGGGGAATGATTGTTAAATGCCTGTGTTAACTTTCAAAAGTAACATTAATTTAAAAAAAAAATTATGGGTTGGGTGGGATGTTTTGTCCTGGAACCCATCAATTTCTTTGTCTTATTTCTACTATTTTTACTTCTTTTGGGTTAGCAGTCAATGGCCCATCATTCTAACCCTGAGTAGGTTCCTTAATATCCCCCACCCCATTCCTGCAACAGTGAGCAACTGATGTGAACCATTTCTCCACCCTACTGCTTTCTTAAGAAACTTGTGTTTCTTAAGATTGGCAACTTTTTAAGATATGTAGACTTCAACTGACTGGGGAACTCTGGGAGTTGAAGTCCTCACATCTTACAGATGCCAAGATTAAAAATTATTGCTCTTGCCTCCCCATGCATTGGATGGAGGAAGCTGCCGCTCACAAAAGCTTACCCCTTTTAATAAAATGTGTTAGTTGGAATAGGTTTCCCATTCTCCTTCTAATTTTGACCTCTCCTAGAGATTACAGGTAGTCCTCAACTTACAACCATTTGCTTAGTAATAATAATAATAATAAAGTTGGAAGGGACATTGGAGGTCATCTAGTCCAACCCCCTGCTCAGGCAGGAAACCCTATACCATTTCAGACAAATGGCTGTCTTAAAAACTTCCAGTGTTGGAGCATTCACCGCTTCTGGAGGCAGGTTATTCCACTGGTTAATTGTTCTAACTGTCAGGAAGTTTCTCCTTAGTTCTAGGTTGCTTCTCTCCTTGATGAGTTTCCATCCGTTGCTTCTTGTCCTGCCTTCAGGGGCTTTGGAGAACAGCTTGACCCCCTCTTCTTTGGGGCAGCCCCTGAGATATTGGAACACTGCTATCATGTCCCCCCTCGTCCTTCTCTTCATTAAACTAGACATACCCAATTCCAGCAACTGTTCCTTATATGTTTCAGCCTCCAGTCCCCTGATCATCTTTGTTGCTCTTCTCTGTACTCTTTCTAGAGTCTCAACATGTGATTGTTGAAGTTACAACTTGTCCTCATACTTGCAACCATTACCACCTGTGATCAAAATCTGGGCATCTGGAAATCAGCATGTATGTACAACAGCTGCAGAGTC
The DNA here is from genome assembly GCA_023970755.1 of Azemiops feae. NCBI lineage: Eukaryota > Metazoa > Chordata > Lepidosauria > Squamata > Viperidae > Azemiops > Azemiops feae. Next base: position 71,441 of record JALGBA010002248.1, on the reverse strand, counting down.
AGAAAGCCATTTGCAACCTTCTCCTGACAAACAAAATCAAAGAGGAAAACCCAAATTCACTTAACAACTGCATGATTCGTTACTTTAACCAAAGGGCAGGACAAGAAACAACGGATGGGAACTAATCAAGGAGAGAAGCAACCTGGAATTAAGGAAAAACTTTCTGACAGTGAGAACAATTAACCAGTGAAACAGAAGTTGCCTTCAGAAGTTGTGGGTGCTCCATCACTGGAGGTTTTTAAGAAGAGACTGGACAGTCACTTGTCTGGAATATATATAGTCTTCTGCTTAAGCCGGGGGTTGGACTAGAAGACCTCCAAGGTCCCTTCCAACTCTGATGTTCTATGTTCTACATTCTTTACAGAAAGCATAAAAAAATGATTTGATTTACTTCCACTGGATGGCAAAGATTTGCCCCCTATTTGCCCCCTTCCAGCTCTATCCTATCCTATCCTATCCTATCCTATCCTATCCTAGCGATTTCCTTAACTGTAGCAAAAAAAGATAGTAAGATCTGGTGTGATCCACTTAACAGCCACTTTGCTTTGCAATGGAAATTGTGGTCGTAAATTGAGGACTATCTGCAACACAGCTCTCCTTCTACAATACCACATCTGCATTGTTGATTTTTGCTATGATGTCAGCATCTTTTCCCTGCACCCCGCCCAGAGTCTCTTTGGACTAGGGTGGACACTAAACACTATAAAAGAAATACAATAATCACAACAAACAAAAAAAGTTTTCTCTGCAAATCCCTCTTGCTCTACTGGTTTCTGAAGTGGTGAGGCTGGGTTGCTTCTTTCTAATCCATCCGTGTTGTCCAAACACTTTGCTGTAATAACGTGGCTCCAGCAGAGAAAAATCTCCCAAGTTGAGTCACGATAAGAGAGAAATCTGAATTTTGTAATGTATTTTATTTGCCACGTATAATTCAATGAAACATCGACTTTGGGGGAGGGGGGAATTGTAGGGAGAATTCTCCTCCTATGGAATACAGGTAATCCTCAACCGACAACCACAATTTTCATTGCTAAGCAAGGCGGTTGTTAATTGAGTTGCGCCCCACTCTAAGACCTGTTTTGCCATGGTTGTTAAGCGAATCACTGCAGTCATTAAGGGAAACACAAGGGTGTTAAGCAAATCCGGCTTCCCCCACTGGGTTTTGCCTGTCAGAAGGTCGCAAAAGGGGATCACGTGACCCCGGGACACTGTGACGGTCATAAATATGAGTCAGTTGCCCAAATTTTGGATCACGTGACCAGGGGGATGCTGCGACAGTCTAAGTGTGATAAAGGCTCATAAGTCACTTTTTTCAGTTTCCATTGTGACTTTGAATGGTCGCTAAATGAACGGTTGTAAGTCGAGGACTACCTGTAAACACAGGTCAATAAAGGTGAGGCACACGGATTTCTCTCCTCCTCCCTTCAAAGGGGTGAGGTTCCTCCCCGATACTTTGCAAAGCTTTGCAAATAAGAAAACAATGACTCAAAACTAGAGAAATTCTTTTTGGCAGGGAAAAAAAAACACACACAAAAGTGTTCAGGGCAGATCCGGGTTAATGAAAGCCGCCGCTGAGCAAACTGTCACTTTTCAACCACAAGGAAACAAGACGGGCCAACAATGCTTCTAGTCCTCATGATCTCCCGATTCTTTAAAATGCTCATGAGGAAAAAAACAGCAATGCAGCAGTTTGACTCTGGGGTCAATTCACACATCACACAAGGCCAAAAGTGGTTTGCTTGGTTTAATATAATAGGTGAATCAGGCTAACTGAGGTTTGAATAACTATTAAATAAGATATTTAATAGTTGGAAGAGTAAAAGTGTATAATGGGCCAGAACACAGTTGTAGCTGATTGATTGGAGAGCTTGGGCTCCTGCGTGAGGCAATCTACGTTATGATTGGTTGCTGGGTGTAAAGGGGGAGTTTCCCTTTTTTCCCGCCTTTTTGTTCTGTGTGCTCTCTATGTTCTGTGATTTACCTCACGATGTAGTGATGTGCCTGACTATTTTGTTTGCTATAAATATAAATGTAAAATATATTTATTTATATAAAACTACAAGTTTGACTCTGACTCCATTTGCTGCACAATTCTCTGACAATAACCATGGGTCACTGAGTAAACCATAAAGAATACAGAATATCAGAGATGGAAGAGACCTTGGAGGTCATCTAGTCCAAACCCCCCTGCTCAAGCAGGAGACCCTGGCCTATGCCATTTCAGACACATAATTCTCCAAACTCTTCTTGAAAACCTCACTTCCAATGATGGAGCACCCACAACTTTTGAAGACAAGCCATTCCACTGTTAATTGTCAGGAAAATTCCATGACTTAGCAAAACTCATCAGTCTGGTCCCCTATTTGCTGCATTCACACAACACACTTAACCTGGTTCCTGAATTAAGCCACCCTCTGGATTTCCAGACAGCCAGATCACACAGTATTCTAATCTAAGCGATGCCCCCAATGAACGAAAGTTAAAACTAATAAAGTGAGTTAAACTATTTAGGTGAAACTGACTTGTTTATGAATATCGTGTGAATCCGATTAAGGTATAAGCCTTGGTCCCTAAACCAGAATGGCTGGGTTCAACTCCAAATCAAACCAACATATCCTAGCCTAATGTGTGAACCTTATTATTACCAATCAACTCAGCCAAGAGAAATTTTAAGGAAGAAACGCTGCATGGAGGCTCAAAAAAAAAAAAAAATTGTCTTGGGGAAGAGAGGATTGTGTTTTCAGGTTGATCTCGTTTATTAAAACCATCCCAATACACCTCCAATCATGTCACACAAGTCATGGCATCCTCATGCAATGATGCAAATGAGTACATGTCACTCGCCCTGCCCTGACAGATTCTGCAAATGAGATTTTTTTTTTTTCAAACCAAGAGAAATTACAAGGTGGTCCTCGACTTACAACAGTTCGTTTAGTGACCGTTCAAAGTTACGACGACACTGAAAAAAGTGACTTGTGACTTGTTTTCCCACGACCGTTGCAGCATCACGTGATCAGAATTCAGATGCCTGCCAAGTGGTTTCATAGTTATGACGGTTGCAGTGATCGCTGGGATGGTGCAATCCCCTTTTGCGACCTTCCGACAAGCAAAGTCAATGGGGAAGCCAGGTTCACTTAACAACCGTGTGACTAACTTAACAATTGCAATGACTCACTTAACAACTGTGGCAAGAAAGTCAATGGGGGAAGCCAGATTGACTTAACGGCCATGTTACTAATTTAACCAGTGATTCATTTAACAACTATGGCAAGAAAGGTCGTAAAATGGGGCAAAAATTCATTTGACAACTGTCTCAGTTAACAACATAAATTCTGGGCTCAATTGTGGTTGTACGTCGAGGATTACCTGTATAGCATTAATAGGGCGGTTTGTTCACACATTAGATTCAACTATCCTGGGATTGGCTAGTTCCAAGGCCTACTAAGCACACCTTCCTCTTGTGGTTTCTGAAGCGTAACTTATGACTTATGCAATACAGGAATCCAGTCAACGGTGGCTTATTTGACAAAGCATTGTTATAGAAACCTGGCTTAGTTTGAATCCAGTCCAAGGGCAGACCACATGTGACCTTGTAAATGTTGCTGGGTGTCAAGCTCATTGCCTTCCTCATGTTTTCTGTGTATCTGCACCAGGGTTTCTCAACCATGGCAACTTTAAGATGAATAGAACAGAACAGAACAGAATAATAGGATGGAAGTGAATCCCTGCAGTTGTTAAATTAGTACCACGGTTGTTAAGTGAATCTGGCTTCCCACTGACTTTGCTTGTGAGGTCTTAAAAAGGGATCACATGACCCCAGGACACTGCAACCATCATAAATATGAACCACTTGTCAAGTATCCAAATGTAAAGCACATGACTGTCGTAAGTCGAGGACTACCTGTATTCGTCCTTTCCCTGCAGAGGTAGTCCTTGACTTACAACCATTTGTTTAGTGACTGTTTGAAGTTGCAACAGCACTGAAAAAAGTGACTTTTGACTATTTTTCACACTTACATTCATTGCATCATCCCCATGGTTACATGATCAAAATCTGGGTGCTTGGCAACTCGTTCATATTTATGACAGGGAAGCCAGATTCACTTAACAACCATGTTACTAACTTAACTAGTATAGGTGGTACCTTGCTCAGTAGTAGCCTGAGCAGGGGGTTGGACTAGGTGACCTCCCTTCCAACTTTATTATTATTATTACCTTGTCTTAACCGCAATGATTCACTTAACAACTCTGGCAAGACAGGTCATAAAATGGAATAAAACTCGCTTAGCAACAGAAATTTTGAGCTCATTTGAGGTTGTAATTCAAGACCTGTAGCTCAATTGCTCCCACTGCAAACCAATGTCCTGAGCAGGATCCACAAAGAAGGATTAGCAACTAGTAGTTGCACGTTCTCTGATAAGCTGAAACAGTAAATTTCCCTGCTGTTCCATTACTAAACCCATAAATATTTACCAGCCAGCGCAGCGATAAATACAGGACTGTGAAGTCATTTGTAAGACACTTGGATGTGATCTACCCAGGGGAAAGGAAAAGCTGATCCAGCCTGTCACGTTTCCAGCAAAATCGAGGACTACAGGTAGTCCTCGACTTACAACAGTTCATTTAGTGACCGTTCAAAGTTACAACGGCACTGAAAAAAGTGACATCACCATTTTTCAGTTACCGTTATAGCAGGGGTCTTCAAACTCGGCCCTTTTATGACTCGCCGAGTTTGAAGACCCCTGCTTTATAGCATCCCCATGAACATGTGCTCAAAATTCAGATGCTTGGCAACTGGTTCATACTTATGACCGTGGCTGTATCTCAAGATCATGTAATCCCCTCTTGCGACCTTCTCACAAGTAATGTCAATGGGGAAGCGAGATCCACTTAACAACTGGGTTACCTACTTATCAACTGCAACGATTCACTTAACTGTGGCAAGGAAAGTCGTAAAATGGGGCAAAACTCAGGCTGAGGCAGCACTTCCTATTTCAAGCCCGATTTATTCAAAACTGTGTACCTATTTATTTATACACGACACCAGCCATCCGTACACTCTGCCTCCGAGACACACATAACAATGCTAAAAACCAATGTTTTATGCACAAGCGATTTCACGCCTGCTAAACACAGAATCGTAAGGCTGGGTGGGTTCCCAGAGGCCATTTAATCCAGCCTCCTGCTCAACAGGAATCAGATTGAATGGCTGCCCATCAAGCCACTGTCCAGTTTCTGCATGGAGACATCTATAAAAGATTGGACAGCCCACCACACCCTTGATCAGGTCTTTTTTTTTTTTTAAAGTGGGAATCTGATTTCCTGCATCTTAAAGCAGAATAGCCTGAAAAAATTTTTTTTTTATTTATTTATATTTCATATTTATATTAGCTCTTGGCCTTCCTTTCTCTCTCTCCCCTGCTTCAGATACCTGGAGAGGTTTATCGTATTTTTTTCATCACCGTTCTTTTGGCAAGCTCTTTCAATTTCTCCTAGAATCCAAGAGTTGGAAGGACCTCAAAGGTTATCAAGTCCAGCCCCTCGCATGCAGGATTCCCTGCCTACAGCATCCCTAACAGATGACTAGTCAGCCTTTGTGTGAAAAACTCCCAACAAGGAAGAAGAAACCCTATTCCTTTGATTGGCAAGTCTGTTACAAAGTCTTCCTAAATTCTCCTGTGTTTCTCAACCTTGGCAATTTGAAGATGAGTGGACTACAACTCCCAGAATTCTGGGAACTGGAGTCCACCCATCTTCCAGTTGCCAAGGCTGAGAATACAGAATATCAAGAGTTGGAAAGGACCTTGGAGGTCTTCTAATCTAGACCAATCCCCTGTTCAGGCAGAGACTTTTATCTACATCCTTGATGCTTTATCTCATGAGTTCTAGGAACTTGGCGAGATTTTAGGGAAGGGGCAGAGAAACGAAACAACAAAGCGATGGCATTTGGGGGGAAAAAGGAACCGACCTACAAAAATGGGAAGTTAGGACTCAATCCCTGTTTGACATCAAAGCACAACTCCACAGTTGAATCTCACACAACACACCAAGTCCCACTGTGATTTTCCAAACATGGCTTAGCGGGAAGGGTAAACCCAGCCACCATGGCTTGTAAACCACAGTTTAGCATTAGTGCAAAGGACCAGCCCAGCCCAAGCAGGCATAAGATGGGTCCTTTTAAAGTTTCTACTCCTATCTGACAATTAACCAGTGGAACAGCTCGCCACCCGAAGTTGTGGGTCCTTCATTACTCAGGTTTTCAAGAAGAGACTGGATAAGTCACTTGTCTGAAATGGTATAGGTTCAACTCCTTCAGCAGGGGGCTGGACTAGAAGTCCTCCAAGGTCCCTTCCAGCTCCTATTCTGATTCAGACTTCCGCTGTTCGCTTTGCCCTTATTTTTTTTTTCATTCAAGTTTCTAGTCCCTGTGGCAAAGTGGGGGGGGGGCTGCTTGGCCAGAAGAAACCAGGAACATTTGTTGGAATTAGGCTGCTTCAGAAGGAGGTCGGGGCTAGTTCCAGCAAGTTCTCTCGTTCCTCCTGGCCAAACAGCCCCCCCACACACACACACTTTGCCACAGGGACTAGAGCCTTGAATGAAAAGGGAAGGGCGAAGAAAAGAGCGGAAGCCGGCCAGCTAAAGAGGGGGGGGGGTTACATTTCCCTTTAAATAAAGAAGCCGAGATCTCTTTGGGAGGCTCTCTCCAAACCCTGTTTATTTCTTTTTTTTTCCCCTTCTTTTTTAGCCTCAACTCTACACACCTGCAAGCTGCAATCTCGGGCTCTTTGCCAGCAAACCAAAAGCGGCTTCTTTGCAATCCAGGATGGCCCGTGGTTTTGCAAGCCGCAATTGCACGCGCCCACCCCATCCCGGAGCAGAGACACCCCAAAAGAAGACAACGGAAGGAGGGAACGAAACCCCCCACGGCTGCAAGATTAAAACCCAAAGAAAATCAAGCAGAAGAGGAGGAGGAGAAGGAGGAGAGAAAGAAAAAGAAGAAAAACGGGGGGGGAGGGGAAGGGAGGGTCGAGATCTCCCATGGCCCACGGGGGATCCTTGCACCCCGATCTGTCTGCCAGAGCTGCAAATGCACGCCTGGATCCCCACAACCCAGCTGAGCGCGGCAGCCTCCAGCTAAGCAAGCTTTAAATCCGCGTCTTCTGCAACGGGGGAACGGCGGAGGGAGCAGTCTGGCTTTGCAAGGCGTCGCCCGCGGTCGCCGCTGCTGCGGAGCTCCCCAGGAATCATTGACACACACCCAGCACAACTCACCTCGTTCCCAGCAGCCGCTCTCCGGCTCCGCTCCACATACAGCCGCCGCCCCCGCGCCCGCAACTCTGGATTTTTAAAGGGGAGGGGCTTGGCTCAGGGGGAGGGGCGACAGCCCGCGCTTGCGCTTCCCTATCCACGAGAGTGGGGGGGGGGAGGAAGGTGTCTGGGTGGAGAGGGCTAGTGGTTGGTGCCTTTGGATCTGTCGGAGTTTTTAGAATAATAGACTAACAGAGTTGGAAGGGACCTTGGAGGTCTTCTAGTCGAACCCCCTGCTCAGGCAGGAAACCCTGTACCATTCCAGACAAATGGCTGTCCAGTCTCTTCTTCAAAGCTTCCAGTGTTGGAGTATTCACCGCTTCTGGAGGCAGGTTGTTCCACTGGTTAATCGTTCTAACTGTCAGGAAGTTTCTCCTTAGTTCCAGGTTGCTTCTCTCCTTGATTGGTTTCCATCCGTTGCTTCTTGTCCGGCCTTCAGGCGTTTTGGAGAATAGCTTGACTCCCTCTTCCTTGGGGCAGCCCCTGAGATGTTGGAAGATTGTTATCGTGTCCCCCCTGGTCCTTCTTTTCATTAAGCTGTAGGGGTAGACGTGATTAGGATCGATCCCTCAAGTGGAAGAAACCTCGTGCATTATGGGTGGTTGGGTGGATCTACCAGAGATCCATCCATCTCGGGAATTGCATGTGGATTTAAACGCTTTCAGCTCCAGGGATGGTTGGTGTTTTTGCTGCGGTCCAGACTTGCAAGTCGGAGCTCCGATAGAAGGGAATCTCTCTAGCAAAAGCAACATCACTTAGACTTACATACATACTTTTACAGCCCTCCCTAAGCAGTTTACAGAGTCAGCCTATCTGCCCCCAACGATCTGGGTCCTCATTTTACCAACCTTGGGAGGAAGGGAGGAAGGAAGAGAAAGAAAGAAAGAGAAAGAAAGAAAGAAAGAAAGAAAGAAAAAGAGAAAGAAAAAGAGAAAGAAAAAAAGAAAGAAAGAAAGAAATAGCAATAGTACTTATATACCGCTTCACAGGGCTTTTACAGCCTTCTCTAAGCAGTTTACAGAGTCAGCCTATTTGCCCTCAACAATCTGGGTCCTCATTTTACCAACCTTGGGAGGAAGGGAGGAAGGAAGAGAAAGAAAGAAAGAGAAAGAAAGAAAGAAAGAAAGAAAAAGAGAAAGAGAAAGAAAAAGAAAGAAAGAAATAGCAATAGTACTTATATACCGCTTCACAGGGCTTTTACAGCCTTCTCTAAGCAGTTTACAGAGTCAGCCTATCTGCCCCCAACGATCTGGGTCCTCATTTTACCAACCTTGGGAGGAAGGGAGGAAGGAAGAGAAAGAAAGAAAGAGAAAGAAAGAAAGAAAGAAAGAAAGAAAGAAAGAAAAAGAGAAAGAAAAAGAGAAAGAAAGAAAGAAATAGCAATAGTACTTATATACCGCTTCACAGGGCTTTTACAGCCTTCTCTAAGCAGTTTACAGAGTCAGCCTATCTGCCCCCAACGATCTGGGTCCTCATTTTACCAACCTTGGGAGGAAGGGAGGAAGGAAGAGAAAGAAAGAAAGAGAAAGAAAGAAAGAAAGAAAGAAAGAAAGAAAAAGAGAAAGAAAAAGAAAGAAAGAAATAGCAATAGTACTTATATACCGCTTCACAGGGCTTTTACAGCCTTCTCTAAGCAGTTTACAGAGTCAGCCTATTTGCCCTCAACAATCTGGGTCCTCATTTTACCGATCTTGGATGGAAGGGAGGAGGGAGGGAGGGAGAAAAGAAAGAAAGAAATATCAATAGCACTTATATACCACTTTATAGTTCTTTTACAGCCTTCTCTAAGCGGTTTACAGAGTCAGCCTATTTGCCCCACAACAATCTGGGCCCTCATTTTACCGACCTTGGAAGGAAGGAAGGAAGGAAGGAAGGAAGGAAAGAGAAAGAAAGAAAGAAAGAAAGAAAGAAAGAAAGAAAGAAAGAAATAGCAATAGCACTTATATACCACTTCATAGTGCTTTTACAGCCCTCTCTAAGCGGTTTACAGAGTCAGCCTATTTGCCCCCCAACGATCTGGGTCCTCCTTTTACTAGCTCAAGGTTGAACAGTGGGGGGGGGGTCCTTGGTGCTCTCTGAGCTGGGCTGTTTTCTTGTAGATATTTCATGACCCAACTAGGGGACCTCATCAGGGCCAGAAGGCAGTGGGATTTGCAGGGAGGAGTAGGAGGAGGGGGAGGAACTGTGGGATCCTTGGTGCTCTCTGAGCTTTCTTGTGGATGTTTCATTACCGAAGTCCCCCAGCCAGCTTTCACGCCTAAGGTGGAACTAGAACTCACAAGCTCCTGGTGATTGGCCCACAATCCCCCAGCTAGCTTTCACATTTAAGGTGGAACTAGAACTCACAAGCCTCCTGGTGATTGGCCCAAAGTCCCCCAGCCAGCTTTCATGCCTAAGGTGGAACTAGAACTCACAAGCTCCTGATGATTGGCCCAAAGTCACCCAATTGTCTTTCATTGCTAGGATGAGACTAGAACTCTCAATCTCCCACTTTCTAGCTTTCTGTGCCTTAACTACTAACCAAACTGGCTCTCTAACTGGAGGATATGGAAAAAATAGCCCCTCTACATATGTTTAAGATACAGAATAACAGAGTTGGAAAGGACCTTGGAGGTCTTCTAGTCCAATCCCCTGCACAAGCAGGAAACCCTGTACCATTTCAGACAAAAAAATGTCCAATCTTTTCTTGAAAACCTCCAGTGTTGCAGCACCCACAACTTCTGGAGGCAGGTTGTTCCACGGATTAATTGTTCTAACTGTCAGGAAATTCCTCCTTAGTTCCGGGTTGCTTCTCTCCTTGATTAGTTTCCATCCGTTGCTTCTGGTGTTTTGCAACTCTCTTTGCAAATACATGATTCCACATCATGTACAGGTCGGCCTCGACTTACGACCCCAATTGAGCCCAACATTTCTTTTGTTAAGTGAGTCATTCGTTAAGTGAGTTTTGCCCCATTTTACGACCTTTCTTGCCTCAGTTATGAAGTGAATCACCGCGGTTGTTAAGTTAGCAAAACGGTTGTTAAGTGAATCTGGCTGCCCCATTGACTTTGCTTGTCAGAAGGTCGCAAAAGGGGATCACGTGACCTTGGGACACAGCAACCGTCATAAGTACATGCCAGTTGCCAAGCCTCTGAATTTTGATCCCCTGATTATGGGGAGGCTGCAAAGGTTGTAACTGGGAAAAGCGGTCGTAAGTCCATTTTTTTCAATGCCGTTGTAACTTTGAATGGTCACTAAATTAATTGTTGTAAGTCAAGGACTACCAAGAGATCTGTGGTAAAAAAAATAAAGAGTTACTGAGCAGGAAAGCCTCCTGGCACGTGTGGAGGTTAGAAACTAGTTAACCTTAGGCCTAATAGCAGTTTTAGTTCCCTGATGTAAAGTGACACTATTGAAGAAAAGTGTTTTAAATATTCAAATGTATTGCATAAGAGGTTGTGTATATCTATCGGTGTGAGAAATCAAGGTGGAATCCCATTGCATAACTTATATGATTTGCCAAGCAGTTTCAGGTTAATGTTATGTTGAATTTGCCATTCTTTGATCTGAGGCACACCAGGAAGTAAAAGTTTATCGTGGTTTGAACTGCCATTTCTTATCTCTGGGTTGCACAGGACAGAAACACATCAGTTACCCATGGAGACCTTTCTTTCTTGTTTTAATAGTAACTTTATTAAAAATTACAAAGGAAAAGATAGACGCCAATACCCAAGAAACAAAAGGAAAAGAATAAAAAGGGGGGGGGGGGAAGAAAATTGAAAAGCAAAAAGAAAAGCTGGGAAAGAAAGGAAAAAGAATAGGCTAAAGAAACAGAAAAGAAATATAGAAAGAAAGGATTGTTCCCTTCAGCACAAATATAAATAGTTTTAATAACTGATTACCTTCTCTTAAAATAGGGAAGTAGAGAACTTCCCCATGTATATATATGTGTGGGCTCAATTGTGATTGTTTGTCGAGGATTAGCAACTGAGGGTTTTCAACAAGTCATTCCTTCAAGAAATGGAAGACATTTCATTGCCTCGGTTCACAACTGGAAAAGATTTCAGTTCTGGGGTTTCTTTGGGGGGGAAATTGCCAATTAACTGGAAAAATAATAATAATCCAGCCGATTCCTGGTAGTTTTGAAGAAATCCAGCTGGGAAAGATGAAAAATAAATACCGTTTTGCTGAAAATCAGCCAACGAAAGAGCAAAAGTAAAACTCGAGAATTTAAGAAGCTGGCAATGCATAAAGACAATAAGTGACTTTCATATCAGTGCTGTTTGTGTGTTTCCACAATTCCGGGATGAAACGCATGGGAGAAGAGAGAAATTATAATGTGCAAATCAGTGAGCATTCTTGATTCATTTTTATAGTTATTTTTCTACAGTAGTGGGCAAAATTGTGGAAACCTTTTGGGAAAAGTGTACAGTAGAAATGCCACCCTTTGGTTAAGTTTCCACCCATTTTTCTTCTGATTTCTTTATAACTGTAGCCTCGTTCACTTAATAATACTATCTTACATCGCTTTCTGGGCCACCAGTCAACTCTTTGCACCATGACTTTAATTTTATGATGTTTTGCAAGCTCACTAAATGAAAGAACACAAAAAAACCTCCAACCAACTTGATAGCGATTACATAACACACTGACAAATGTCCTCCTCTCGGCTTCAATACACGACATCAATCACTGGATCCTACTGTGATCTGATTGGCTCATGGCCAAAACAAGATGACACCTGATTGGCTCTCTAAACACTCACGCTCATTGGCTACAATCAGATGAAGGAAAGCTACCTGAGATCAACCTAAGCAAGTTGGGCTTCCTTTTTCTGGTTATTTGGCTATAACTTTTCATAGAATACAGTACAGATAATTGAACAAACTATGTTGAATTACATTCTTGATTAAATTATCTTTCCATTGATATATAATTTTATGGTACTACTCCCAACAAAAAGTGTTATTAGCCATCAAACCTCAAAAGTATACTTTTCTCAAAAGGTTTCCACAATTTTGGCCACTAAGTAACTCAAGGTAGCAAACACATCTAATGTGCCCTCCTCCTGATATTTACCCCTACAACAATAACCCTGTGAGGTGGGTTGGGATGAGTCCAAAATTACCCAGCTGTTGGGTTGCTGTTTCAGAGATATTTCCTTATCTAAACAGCGAAACAGAAGAATCACAAGTAAGGGAAAAGGCACTGGGAACAACGTCTGATTTCCCGCCGGCTTCCCCATTGAGTCTTTGCGGGAAGCTGGCAGGAGCTCCGGAAATCATCCTCCCTGTGGATTTCTCTGGGAACAGGACAAAATGATTGGTCCATGTATTCAGAAAGAGTCCGACCCAAATTAATGATATCTAACAAAGTGACAAAAAAGAAAATTAAAAAAAGGGAAAAAAGGAAAGGAAAGGAAAAGAAGAAGGAAGGGAGGGAGGGAGGGAGGGAGGGAGGGAGGGAGGAAAAAAAGAAAGTGGGAGGGAGGGAAGAAGGAAGGAAGGCGTGGGTTGAAAATAAAGGAGGGAGGGAGAAAGGAAGGAAAGAAGGAATGAAGGGAGAAGGGAAGAGTAAAAGAAAAGGAAGGAAGGAGAAAGAAAAAGAAGAAAGAAAGAAAAAGAAAGAAAAAGACAAAAGACAAAATAATACATCTTAGAGAACTACTGAGGACCTACTGCCCCCTCCTGGCCACTGAACATTCTGACCAGGATGCCCAATTACAACCTTGAGGTTCTACAACAGGGGTCTTCAAACTTGGCAACTTTAAGACTTGTGGACTTCAACAAGTCTTAAAGTTGGCAAGTTTGAAGACCTCCGTTCTACAACATAAGATTCAATCTCTCAACTCCATCTTAAGAAGTTCCCAACCCACTTCTTGGGGAAGGCCATTCTCAAGGTCCGGGTCAACGACCCTCAGAGCACCTCGACCTCCAAGCCCCTTTTCCCCAGCATGATTGAAATGGTCGGGTGCCAATTCCACTGGGGAGATGAGGTCCCAACGGGGAGATGAGGTCCCAACGGTAATCCATAAAAGAGCTGATGGGTTAAAACCAGAACCTTATGGTCCTCTGAAGCTGGTAGGAAGCCAATCCAGGGGCTGCAAAACAGGTGTCAGAAGCTTCCACAAGCACCCGAGTCATTCTGCAGCAATTGAAGGGTGATCTTCAAAGGCAGCACCATGTACAGCACACGGCAGTAGTCTATCCATGTAGCGATGGGCATGTGAGCCACCACGGTCAGTGTCCTGAACGCTAGCCACAATTTGGCAAAGCCCCCTCCCCTTGCCAGGTCTTCCATTGCTGATCCAGCAGGAGCCATGAGTCCAGGAAGACCTCCAACTGCAGACCCACTCCTCTGGGGCAATACCACCCTTGACACAGCACAGGCAACATGGAGGAACTTCGGTGTAGAAGCAGTTCCATTGTCCTTGTTAATTATGGGCCTTAATGTCGGTGTTAACTCTTAGTGACCCGATAGATTTTCTCCGTGAAAAAGGTGTCCCCAATCTGGTCCTTCAGATCACCTAATGGTGCAATCAACGCCACAGAAACTGAGTCAGTCAGACCGTCCGTCCATCCCCCTGTCCATCCATCCATCCACCCACACACCCTCCATCCATCCATCCACCCATCCATCCACCTGTCCATCCATCCACCCATCCACCCACCCACCCACCCACCCGTCCATCCTTCCATCCAGCTGTCCATCCATCCACCCATCCACCCGTCCATCCATCCGTCCACTCACCCACCCATCCATCCACCTGTCCATCATCCATCCATCACCTGTCCATCCATCCACCCCTCACCCACCGCTGTCCGTCCATCCACATCCACCGTCCCTCCATCCATCACCCGTCCCTCCATCCCTCCACATGTCCACCATCCTTCCAACCATCCACCCGTCCGTCCGTCAGTCCGTCATCCACCATCCATCATCCATTCAACCCACACACCACACACCACGCCCGACCATCCGTCATCCATCGTCAGCCACATCCATCCATCCATCCACCACCAAATCCATCATCATCCATCCATCCATCCACTGTCCACCCATCCATCAATCCGGACAATCCGTTTCCATCTGTCGGCACCCGCCCGTCGATCGTCCATCATCCCACCCACAACCCTCCATCCCATACATCATCCACCACCCCACTCACCCACCCACCCGTTCCGCCCGTCCTCCAATCATCCATCATCAATCAAATCCATCCATACAGCCATCCATCATCATCCATCCACCCACCCAAACACACACCAACCGTCCGCCCGCCGTCCGTCCATCCATCCACCCACTCACCCACCCACCCGTCCGCCCATCCGTCCATCCATCCATCCATCCACCCTCCCGTCCATCCATCCACCCACCCATCCATCCGTCCACCCACACACGTGATCCAAATTTGGACGCTTGACAACTGGTGTGCATTTGCGATCGCCATTTGTAACCTCCGCAGCCGGCTTCCGACAAGCCAAGTCAACGGGGCAAGCCAGATTTGCTTAACAACCTCATGATTCGTTTAACAACTGTGGCAAAAGGTCATAAAATTGGGTGTGACTCATTTACAGATTGCCTTGGACCAGCATTTCCTTTGCTAAGCGAGGCAGTTGTTCCAACGAGTCCTTTCCGAACTTCGTTTTTGGGACTGCAAAATTCAAACTTCCTTCCCAGCAGGTGGCAGCCTTGACTTAAGTGTTGGGACTCCGTGAAGTAAAACCAGGATGCTAAAGCTTGAATTATAATTGCATGTACTTGCAGAAGGCAACAAGAGGGTAAGATACTAGCTATCCCCAATATAGGCAGTCCTTGACTTACAACCATCCCTTTAGCGACCGTTTGAAGTTAACAGACAGCACCGGAAAAAGTGGTCCTCCTATTTATGACTCTTGCAGCATCCCCACGGTCACATGGTAACCAGCATGTACTGAGCCCAGAATTATCCCAAAGATGCTTTTTCAGGAGGCAACTGGACTTTCCGGTTTTTCCTTTGAAGACGTTTCGCTTCTCATCCAAGAAGCTTCTTCAGGTTCTGACTGGATGGTGGGGAATGGGAGGATATATATTCCTTGCAGAAAAACTGGTCATTTGCATTCTTTTAGAGGGTCGTTGAGGCCACTTGGAGCTTTACCTGTGTCCTCAGGGTCACCTGAGTGGTGCAAATGGGTGTGGAGCCTTCTTGGAACTGTGGAAAGGATTGTGTGGTAGACTGGAGATAGATAGATCACCCGTTTGCACCACTCAGGTGACCCTGAGGTAAACCTCCAAGTGGCCTCAACGACCCTCTAAAAGAATGCAAATGACCAGCTGTCTGCAAGGAGTATCAATCCTTCCCTTCCCCGCCATCCAGTCGGAGCGGAAGAAGCTTCCTGGATGAGAAGCGAAACGTCTTCAAAGAAAAACAAAGAAGTCCAGTTGCCTCCTGAAAAAGCATCTTTGGGATAACTCTGACCTGGATGATGGAGAATCTCCATAGACAGCCCGGAATTATGATTGCAAATTATTGTGGTCATAAGTTAAGACATCTTGTGACTGGATCCATTTATTTATTTTTTTGACATTTTTGCTGGGTTGTTAAGTGAATACCGGAACTGCTAAGCGAACGTCACGGTCATTAAGAGAGCACTGCTGTCTTTTAAGTGACTCCATTTTTACTCAATGGGAGATTTTGGCCCTAAACCAGAAGGAAACGCCAGGAAGTGTCAAAAAATGTGGACTACCTCAGTGATGTGATCACGTGATTGCAGGTGTTTGTGTGTGTGCCTTTGTGTGTGAGGCTGTCCTAACTTTGAAACTTAGTCATAAGTAACTTTAGTTCTGTCGTAACTTTGAATGGTTGTTAAGCAACTGGTCATACCTGTATTTAATAAGTTCTATGGCCACCAATCTCATTCTCATTAATAATAACAATAACAATAATAATAAAATAAAGTTGGAAGGGACCTTGGAGGTCATCTAGTCCAACCCCCTGCTCTGGCAGGAAACTCTATACCATTTCAGACAAATGGCTGTCCAGTCTCTTCTTAAAAACTTCCAGTGTTGGAGCGTTCACCGCTTCTGGAGGCAGGTGGTTCCACTGGTTAATTGTTCTGTCAGGAAATTTCTCCTTAGTTCTAGGTTGCTTCTCTCCTTGATGAGTTTCCATCCGTTGTTTCTTGTCCTGCCTTCAGGCGCTTTGGAGAATAAGTTAAACCCCTCTTCTTTTGGGCAACCCCTCAGATATTGGAAGACTGCTATCATGTCCCCCCTCGTCCTTCTCTTCATTAAACTAGACCAGGGGTAGGCAACCTTGGCTCTTTTATGACTCATGGACTTCAACTCCCAGAATTCCTGAGCCAGCATGGGGGAACTATGGCCCCTTCATGACTCGCGGACTTCAACTCCCAGAATTCCTCAGCCAGCATGGCTCAGCTTGGAAACTCTCCCTTTCCCCTCAGTATGGCTGGCTCAGGAAATCTGGGAGTTGAAGTCCACGAGTCATAAAAGAGCCAAGGTTGCCTGCCCCTGAACTAGACATACCCAATTCCAGCCACCGTTCTTCGTATGTTTTAGCCTCCAGTCCCCTGATCATCTTTGTTGCTCTTCTCTGTACTCTTTCTAGAGTCTCAACATCTTTTTTACATCGTGGTGACCAAAACTGGATGCCGTATTCCAAGTGTGGCCTAACCAAGGCCTTGTAAAGTGGTATTAATACTTCACGTGATCTTGATTCTATCCCTCTGTTAATGCAGCCCAGCAATGTGTTGGCTTTTTTGGCAGCTGCAGCACAAGGCTGGCTCATATTTTAAGTGATTATCCACTAGGACTCTCAAGATCCCTCTCGCAGTTGCTACTATTGAGCTGGATGGCTAGTTATGTACGGAGTTACATTCAGTGCAATTTAATTTATATTAAGATATAGCATATAGTGCATGTGCTAGAGGAAAAGAGGAAAAGAGACCACAATGAAATTTTTATTAAAAACCAAAGTCCTTTAATTGTATTGATTAGCTATAAATTCATAATTAATGTTTTAAGAATAAACAGATTAAATACATTATTCTCCAAAAGCCATTAGGTTGTCTTTGGGTATCTGTATCTATAGATACAGGTAAGACGAATCCCATAGAAATATTTCAATGTATCAAAATGCTTCCACGTTATTTATTACATTGGTCTTTATATATACAGTTAGCTGCTGTTTCCATAATTCAGCCACAGAAAATTTACCTGGAAAATAGGAAAAAGGAAAAAAAAACAAAAACCAACCCACAACCTCCATAGAACTAGATTAAATAAAAACCATAAAATAATGGTTTGGTTGCTTTCCATTAAAAAAAAAATATTGCTTATTCCTTTTGGCAGGCTGAATTCAGACTTGTGTTCCAAAGTAAACTATTTCAAAATCAGTGCATTATAAAGTTTGCCCCAAACAATGCTAGTTAGAGGGGTTTTAAGAGTCTTCCAATAGGTTACAATTTAGAAGTTTAGAAATGAAATTCTAATCAAACAGAAACAGCCAAGAATATACTTAACCGGCTTAATTTCAACTTATTTTCCAAAGCACCAGAAGGCAAGACAAGAAACAACGGATGGAAACTAATCAAGGAGAGAAACAACCTGGAACTAAGGAGAAACTTCCCAACAGTGAAGACAATTACCCAGTGGAACAGCTTGCCACCAGAAGTTGTGGGTGCTCTATCACTGGAGGTTTTTAAGAAGAGACTGGACAGCCACTTGTCTGGAATGGTCTAGGGTGTCCTGCCTGAGAGGGGGTTGGACTAGAAGACCTCCAAGGTCCCTTCCAGCTCTATTCTGGTTGATTGATTGGCTTGGGGTCTGCCTCACCATAGGATTTAAGTGTCAAAGCTGCATAGCTGAAGCGTTTCTCTGAACATCTGGCTGGGGCCTTTGGCGTCACCTGGAGAACATCTGGCAGAATGAAGTGGATCCCTGGGGAACATCCTTCCGTTTCATCTTGCACACATCCGTGGACAAAATGGGAATTCTGGGAGTTGAAGTCCACACAGCTTAAAGTTGCTGAGGTTGAGAAACACTGATTTCCCCCCCCAAAATAAGACCGGGTCTTATATTAATTTTTGCTCCAAAAGGCACCTTAGGTTTTGTTTTGGGGAAAATACAGTACTAAATGCGTCCGTCTGGCTGATGATCTTAACTGGGGCTTATTTTTTGGAGGTGGAGCTTATATTATGAGCGTCCTGAAAAAAATCACGCTAGGGATTATTTTCCGATTGGGTCTTATTTTCAGGGAAACTGGAGCCGGTTAGCAAAACATGATTTGAGCCCAGGATAAAAGAGGACATTAGAAAGAAAGTCAAGATTGCAGGGCCTTGATTTTCCTTCCCAGAGGAGAAAGGAAGGAAAACATTTCAAGATTAGGTCGCTCAAGCCACATCAGTTGCGGAGTCTGTTCCCTGACTTGGTCTACCAGGAAGGGCTGGGACCTGGCTAATTAATAGATCACAATGGATCACACTCAAAAGACGATCCAGTTCTGCAAGCAAATGCGCACCTTCTTTCGATTCACCCAGCAATTTCAATCGGGGATGAATCGTTCGATTTAAGTGAATCTGGTTCGCCCGATGACTTTACTTGTCAGAAAGTCGCAAGAGGATCGCCTGACCCCTGGACAGTGCAACCGTCGTAAGTACATGCCAGTTGCCAAGCTTTTGAATTTTGAGCACGTGACCATTGGGGATGCTGCAACGGTCCTGAGTGTGAAAAGTGCTCAAAAGTCACTTTTTTCAGTACTGCTGCTAACTTTGAATGGTAGTAAGTCAAAGGGCTTGAAACTCAACATTAAGAAAACCAAGATCATGGCATCTGGCCCTCTCAATTCCTGGCAAATAGATGGGGAAGAAATGGAGGTAGTGACAGATTTGATCTTCCCGGGCTCCAAGATCACCGCAGATGGGAACTGCAGCCAAGAAATTAAAAGACATTTGCTCCTGGGGAGGAAAGCTATGGCAAATCTAGACAGCGTACTAAAAAGCAGAGACATCACCCTGCCAACAAAAGTGTGTATAGTCAAGGCCATGGTTTTCCCAGTTGCAATGTACGGCTGTGAAAGCTGGACCATAAGAAAGGCCGAGCGCCAAAGAATTGAGGCCTTTGAGCTATGGTGCTGGAGAAGACTCCTGCGAGTCCCTTGGACTGCAAGGCGATCCAACCGGTCGGTCCTAGAGGAGATCAACCCTGACTGCTCTTTAGAAGGCCAGATCCTGAAGTTGAAACTCAAATACTTTGGCCACCTAATGAGAAGGAAGGACTCACTGGAGAAGGGCCTGATGCTGGGAAAGATGGAGGGCAATAGAAGAAGGGGACGACAGAGAAGGAGGTGGCTGGATGGAGTCACTGAAGCAGTAGGCCTGAACTTAAATGGATTCCAGAAGATGGTAGAGGACAGGAAGGCCTGGAGGAACGTTGTCCATGGGTCGGACACGACTTTGCAACTAACAACAACAACAAAAGTCAAAGGGCTGCTTCTATTGTTCCTAGCAGTAATTAGGGTCTGGTACTTTGGTAGGAAATTAGGGGGTCCAACTTGTAGCAGTATTTCCTATTGTCTTTTAAGAGTAAGTGGCTTTTGGGGAGGGGGCAGCAGAGCAGTTGTAGGGAGAAATTAGCTAAGGGTAGCCTCAAAAACCCAACACTTTTCTCGCAAGCTCCCCAGGAACGCGAAGAGCAATTTAATGAGGCCAGATAAAAGAATTTCATACTTCCCTGTTAAGTAGTGCATTTTATTTATTTATTTATTTATTTAAAAAAACAACACTAGTGCATTGTTAAGGCGTGTGATTAACATTGTACAGGTAGTCCTCGACTTAACGGCCGCAATTTCTGTTGCTAAGCGAGACAGCTGTTAAGTGAGTTTTGCCCCATTTCCCGGCCTTTCTTGCCACAGTTTAAGTAAATCGCTGCCGTTGTTAAGTTAGGAACACGGTCACGCAAGCGAATCCCCGTTGACTTTGCTTGTCGGAAGGTCGCAAAAGGGGAACACGTGACCCCCCCTCCCCAGGACACTGCAACCCGTCATAAATACGAGCCAGTGGCCAAGGGTCTGGTTTTTGATCAGGCGAACGCTGCGAGTCGTGTGAAAAGCGGTCAAAAGTCACTTTTTTTCAGGGCTGCTGTTAACTCTGAAGGGTAGTAAGTCAAGGATTACCTATAATATTGCTCCTAGAATTAATTGCAGGGCCAGCTTAGTGTCTGGTAGTAAATCAGGGGGTCCAAATTATAGAAGATAGGCAATATTTCCTCTTGTCTTAAGAGTAACTGGTTTTTTGGGGGTCAGAGGAGCTGTAGGGAGAAATTAGCAAGCTTCAAAAACCCAACTGTTTGACTTGTACTAAAGATTTTGTTATTGAACTATTGATTAACCCAGTCACCATGTTGCTTTTTAAATACTTAAATGTAAAATTGGAAAATTAATAAAATATTATTTAAAAAAAATAATCCAACTCTTTCATCCAAGGAATACAAACAGCAATTTTAGTGGGGCCAGACGGAAGAATTTCATACTTCCACGTTAAGTATAGGCAGTCCTCAACTTATGGCCGCAATGAAGCCCAAACTTAAGTTGCTAAGCGAGACATTTGTTAAGCGAGCGTTTGCCCCGTTTTATGACTTTTCTTGCCACAGCTGTTAAATGAATCACTGCAGCTGTTAAATAAGTAATAATAATAATAATAATAAAGTTGGAAGGGACCTTGGAGGTCATCGAGTCCAACCCCCTGCTCAGGCAGGAAACCCTATACCATTTCGGACAAATGGCTGTCCAGTCTCTTCTTAAAAACTTCCAGTGTTAACAACCTGGTTGTTAAGTGAATCCGGCTTCCCCCATTGACTTTGCTTGTCAGAAGGTCGTAAAAGGGGGAATCATGTGACCCTGGGACGCTGCAACCGTCGTAAATGCGAGTCGGTTGCCAAGCGTCTGAATTTTGATCACGTGGCCCTAGGGACGCTGCAACGGTCGTTAAGGGTGAAAAACGGTCACTTTTTCCAGGGCCCGTTGTAACTTTAAACGGTCACTAAACGAACTGTTGTAAGTCGAGGACTACCTGTAGTACATTTCACTTTAAAAAAAAAAAAAAACAACACTGGTGGATTGTTAAGGCATATGATTAACATTGTAGATACTTTGTTTCAGCGTGCATTCATTCAATTTATATACTTTCCACAATCTTAAGGGCCTGGATTTCAGAGGAAACCCTTCTGATGCTATGTGTGACACTGCACAATTCCAAAGGAAAGACTTGGGAATAAGCGCGTCTGCTGAATATTGTGTATTATTATTATTAAATAATAATAATAATAATAATAATAATAATAATAATAATAATAGAGCAGATCTGGAAGACTGATGGCTCCTTGGCCAAGAAAGCAAAGAATTAGGCAGCTGGTGAAAGTTGTCTAATTGTAGCTAATTGTTACTGGAGGGCAGACCTAGCGAAACACTAGCAAAACTAGACTTGAGGACTAGCAGCCTGCTTGCTGGGAACATCCCACTGAGCATGGCTAGGAAGATTTCCAGGAAAAAAACAAAAAACGGAATTTAGCAGCTTGCGTGGAAGTTGTTAAAAGATCTGCAAAGCATCTTTTATATCGGGTGTCCGCCCTTGGCAACTTTTAAGACTTGTGGACTGAGGAATTCTGGGAGTTGAAGTCCACAAGCCTTAAAGTTGCCAAAGTTGGACACCCCTGCTTTATATCCTAAAATGAGGACCCTCTTCCTGTTTGCCTTCAAGAAAGTTCTATCGGGGAGGAATTCGGAGCGAGTCTCTTGGAAAAGGCTGACCCATCAGAAGTTGTGGGTGCTCCATCACTGGAGGTTTTTAAGGAGACTGGACAGCCATTGGTCTGGAATGGGGTCTCCTGCCTGAGCAGGGGGTTGGGCTAGAAGACCTCCAAGGTCCCTTCCAGCTCTAGTTATTCTGTGAACTAGAAAATGGAAAATGCAGAGATTTCCCTACAAAGGCAAAGTGGAAAACGGTCCTGTCTCATCTTAAAAGAGGCTAACTTGATTGGCAGGTGACGTAGGGATTGCACCTGAGCCCAACAGGTTGGCTAGGAGCCAGGAGCACGGAACCAACATAAACCTCTGGTCCACCTTCTGCCGTTGCCTCTGCTTGCCTGCCTTTAGCTCTATGTAGTGCAGGGGTCTTCAAACGTGGCCTTTTATGACTTGTGGACTTCAACTCCCAGAATTCCTCAGCCAGCGTGCCTGGCTGAGGAATTCTGGGAGTTGAAGTCCACAAGTCATGAAGGGGCCATAGTTCCCTCATGCTGGCTGAGGAATTCTGGGAGTTGAAGTCCACAAGTCATGAAGGGGCCAAAGTTTTCCCATGCAGGAAGAGTTGAAGTCCACAAGTCATCCACATGCTGGCGGAGAATTCTGGGAGGTGAAGTCCAAAGTCATGAAGGGTGCCATAGTTCCCCCATGCTGGCTGAGGAAATTCTGGGAGTTGAAGTCCACGAGTCATGAAGGGGCCATAGTTCCCCCATGCTGGCTGAGGAATTCTGGGAGTTGAAGTCCACAAGTCATGAAGGGGCCATAGTTCCCCCATGCTGGCTGAGGAATTCTGGGAGTTGAAGTCCACAAGTCATAAAAGGGCCAGGTTTGCAGACCCCTGGTGTGGTGTCCCTCGGAGCCGTTTCTCAAGCTTGGGAACTTGAAAGTGTGTGGACTTCAACTCCCAGAATTCTCCAGCCAGACACACTTTCAAGTTCCCAAGCTTGAGAAACAGAATCGGTTGCAGGGCACAGCCATAATGTAATAAATTTACAGGTAGTCCTCGACCTACATCCACAATTGAGCCCGGCATTTCTGTGGTTAAGGTGAAACATTTGTTAAGTGACTTTTGCCCCATTTTACGACCTTTCTCACCTCCGCTGTTAAGTGAAGCACTGCAGTTGATAAGTTAGTAACCCGGTGGTTAAGGGAATCCTTTCATGACTTGTGGACTTCAACTCCCAGAATTCCTCAGCCAGCGTGCCTGGCTGAGGAATTCTGGGAGTTGAAGTCCACCAGTCTTAAAAGTGGCCAAGGTTGGGAACCCCTTGCTCTAAAGTTTGGAGAGCTTAGCCTTAAGAATATCAAACGGAGCATCTTTCAGATCTGACCTATTTCTCGATCCAGACCGAAGCATTTAGTTCCAACTACGGACCACCGGACATCTTATCAGTCAAATGAAAAATTCAGGAATGACTTTGGGGGGGGGGGGGAATAAAAATTTAAAAAAAGCACAGATGTTGCTTGTGCCCTGGCACGCCTCCCCTGACCAAGCGAATCGGCTTTCGGAGACCCAAATATTGTGACACAGCTTTTAAGGTTGCAACAAGCAGAACCTCCCGCCGAGGGTTTTGTAGAGGTGCGTTGCGCTCGGTCCCTTGTGATTCTTCGTCCTTCCAGGAGCAGAGAAAGGAAGGAAGGGGATTCTTGGGGTCGTGCCGAGAGCTTCCAGCGTGGCAGTCGAAGGCCCCCAAAGCCGGTGGCTGTTCTTATTCGGCCGGCGGCTTCTTACGGCTTCTTCGTTGATTCTACTAAGAGAACAGGCCAAATCCCAAAGAAGAACTATCGGAAAGGAAGGAAAAAAGGTTTTCTTAGGCTGTTGGGTCAAGACAAAAGAAAAAAAAAAAGAAACTTACCTCCCTGGAGAAAGCTCACTAGTCCTTAGTGATCTACAGTAATTATAGAGCCTTGTAGTGACCGTTGGAAGTTACAACGGCACTGGAAAAAAGGGACTTATGATCCTTTGTTTCACACTTACGACCGCTGCAGCGTCCCCAGGGCCGCCTGATCAAAATTCAGAGGCTTGGCGATGGACTCGTATTTATGACGGCTGCCAGGGTCACGTGATCCCTTTGGGGGACCTTCCGACAAGCCAAGTCAACAAGGAAGCCAGATTCACTTAACGACCCCGTTCCTAAGTTAACAACCGCAGTGATTCGCTTAACAACGGTGGCCAAGGAAGGCTGTAAAATGGGGCAAAATTCACTTAACAACTGCCTCATCTAGCAACAGAAATTTTGGGTTCCATTGCGGTCGTAAGCAGAGGACCACCTGTAAGTTATATCCATATGTTTTATGCATGTACGGTTTTTACCCTAGGGAGGAGAAAGTAATAATAATAATAAAGTTGGAAGGGACCTTGGAGGTCATCTAGTCCAACCCCCTGCTCAGGCAGGAAACCCTATACCATTTCAGACAAATGGCTGTCCAGTCTCTTCTTAAAAACTTCCAGTGACACAGATAGTCCTCAACTTACGACCACAATAGCAATAGCACTTCTATATCGCTTGGCAGTGCTTTTGCAGCTCCCTCTAAGCGGTTTACAGAGTTAGCGTGTTGCCCCCCAACTATCTGGGTCCTCGTTTTACCGACCTCGGAAGGACGGAAAGCGGAGTCAACTTCGAGCCGGGTCAGGATCGAACTGCAGGCTGTGTGCAGAGTTTGCCTGCGATGCTGCATTCTAACCACTGTGTCCTCACAGCCCCAGATTTCCATTTCTAAGCAACACATTGGGGTTAAGTGAGTTTTTTCCCCGTTTTACCTTTCCTGCCACAGTTGTTAAGTGAATCACTGCAGCTGTTAAGTTAGTAATCCAATAGTTAAGTGAATCTGGCTTCCCCCATTGGCTTTGATTGTCAGAAGGATGCAAAAGAGGATCACATAATCCCAGGACACTGCAGCCGTCATAAATAGGAGCCATTTGCCAATTTTGATCACGTGACCATGTGGATGCTATAACACAGGGGTCCCCAACCCCCCGGTTCTCGGACCTGTACCGGGCCGCGGCATGCCAGCAACCGGTCCGCAGAAACACGCAAAGCCCCATTCGCAAGATGCAGGCAGCACACAAAACCACGCACCCTCCGGTCCGCGGGGAAACCTCTCTCCACGGAATCGGTCCCTGGTGCCCAAAAGGTTGGGGACCTCTGTTCTACCTGGACAGGACATCTTTGAATGGAGAAAGGCAAGGGGAGAGACCTTGATCATGTCAATGAGAAACGGGCCATTTCTTTCCCAAGAGAAGACCTGCAGATTTGGCCTTCAGGTGGGGGAGACCAGTTAGGGCTGTGAAGTTTAAAGAAAACTCCAGTGGGTTAAAAATGGGGGAGCCACTAAGAAGCTAAAATCTTGCTTCTCCTACCATGTTACCTTCTCTGATTTAGCCCTCCTTATTTCCTATCCCTTCTGTCATTCTGTTAGACCAGGGGTCCCCAACCCCCGGGCCGAGGACTGGTACCGGGCCGCGGCATGCCAGCAACCGGTCCGCACAAACAAGCAAAGCCCCATCCGTGGGATGCAGGCAGCACACAAAACCACGCACCCCCCGGTCCACGAAAAAACCTTTCTCCACTGAACCGGTCCCTGGTGCCCAAAAGGTTGGGGACCTCTGCTATAACAGACATAAGTGTGAAAAACGGTCGTAAGTCACCTTTTTCGATGCTTTTGTTAACTTTGAACAGTCACTAAACAAACTGTATCGTCATTCAGTTGGGTAATGCAGTAAACATTCCCAAAACAAAATGAGATCCAAGCAGATGCTAATTATCCCCAAGATGCTTTTTTTTTCTCAAAAGGCAACTGGACGTTCTTGGTTTTTATCTTGAAGACGTTTCGCTTCTCATCCACGAAGCTTCTTCGGTTCAGTCCTCCAGGTCAGAACTGAAGAAGCTTCGTGGATGAGAAGCGAAACGTCTTCCGAGGGAAAAAAACCAAGAACGTCCAGTTGCCTTTTGAAAAAAAAAACCACCTTGGGGACAACCAGGACCTGGAGGACTAAGAACCTCCAAAGACATTCAGATTACTTCCGCTACATCCAACGGTTCAATTGGGATAAATCCTGTTGTGATTCTTTCATAACCTCCTGGGCGAAGAGATCGGCGAACACATTAATTCAGGCGCTCCTTCTCCCGGTGAACAGAGCCCACAAAACGGGCGCAGCTCGTGTAAACATTTAACAAATCTCGACAATTTTGAGCACCTTGGCACTGAAGGTGATTTTTTTTACTTCCCGTTTTTCAGCAAAAAGCCATGTGCAAAATTTCCTTTGTTAAGGGGGTCCTGCTTATTTTTTCCCAGATTTGCAACAGGAAGCGAGAGGATTTAATAGGTCGCTAAGCACTTAGGTTGCTATAGTTTCAGTGGGCAAAACTGGACTCGTAGATTCATCTGGCCTTTCATGCTGTTCTGAACCTGTTCCGGTTTTTCCACGGTGGGCTTAATCAGCAAGCAATTCCTGAAATTTGTTTTCAGAGAGTCTTCTTTTCCGATGTAGTAGAAGGTTAAAGAAGAGGTCATCAATTAATTTATTAGTTCAATGGTGGGCACACATCCTGGGCTTTTACAGCAGGGCTCTCCAAACCTGGTCACTTTTAAGACTTGTGGACTTCAACTCCCAGAATTCCTCAGCCAGCCCTCAGGGCTGGCTGAGGAATTCTGGGAGTTGAAGTCCACAAGTCTTAAAGTCGCCCAGTTTGGAGACCCCTATTTTAGAATAAAGATATGGGAGCCCTTTGGGGAAACGTCAGAGGTCAGTTGCAGTATTCAAAATAGGGGCTCCATTAAGGACTTTCGGAAAGAAGCTTAAGGATTTTTTTTAGGCATCCATTTTACGAACAACTGAAGGTAAGAGAAATGGCCTCGGTAAGGGTCTTTATAATGCCCTGGGAAGACCACACTTGGAATACGGCATCCAGTTTTGGTTGCCACGATATAAAAAAAGATGTGGAGACTCTGGAAAGAGTGCAGAGAAGAGCAACAAAGAGGATCAGGGGACTGGAGGCTAAAACATATGAGGAACAGTTGCAGGAATTGGGTATGTTTAGTCTAGAGCATGGGTCGGCCATCCGAAACTTCGGATGAGCCGCACGGACCCATTTAGCTTAAAAAAAAAAACGCTGGGAGCCGCGCGTTCGCGCATGCGCGCGCACCCGCGCGGCCCGTTCGCGCACGCCCGTGGACCCGCGCGCGCCCGTGGACCCGCGCATGCGCGCGCGCCGTTCGCGCATGCGCGCGCGCCGTTCGCGCATGCGCGCCGTTCGCGCACGCGCAACCCCCGCACCCGCCCGCGCATGCGCGCGCGCGCCCGCCAAAATGGCGGAGGAGGCTCCGGAGCCGCAGGTAAGGCATCAAAGAGCCGCATGCGGCTCCGGAGCCGCGGGTTGCCGACCCGTGGTCTAGAGGGCTCAACCTATTCTCCAAAGCACCAGAAGGCAGGACAAAAAGCAACGGATGGAAACTGATCAAGGAGAGAAGCAACCTGGAACTAAGGAGAAATTTCCTGACAGTGAGGACAATTAACCAGTGGAACTACCTGCCTCCAGAAGCTGTGAGTGCTCCAACACTGGAAGTTTTTAAGAAGAGACTGGACAGCCCCTTGTCTGGAATGGGTATAGGGTCTCCTGCTTGAGCAGGGGGTTGGACCAGAAGACCTCCAAGGTCCCTTCCAACTCTGTAATTCTGTTAGGGGCAGTATTTGCTTCTAAGAAAGCAAATATGTTTCGGTAAGGAAATGACAACCCATTAACTTAACTTTTCCGCCTCACCCCAGTAGGACTGGCCTGGCTCATTCGTGCCACTTAGGAGACACGCCGTGGACCTTGTCAGTCAAGGAATTTTGACTGGAGGGTATCCAGGAGAGGGGCCTTCTCTGCCATGGCTCCTGAGCTTTGGAACATCTCCCCCCTCCCCTTGAGGTGAAAAAAGCCCCCACCCTTTTGGCCTTCTGTAAGGATCTGAAGACCTGCCTCTGCCAGAAGGCTTCCCCCCCCCCCCCATGGTGGAGTATCACGCTGGAGGTGGTTGTTGAATATAGAGGCCATCCCACCCACCCCCTCGCCCTCTGCTCCCTCCCTCCCCATCTTTTAATTATAACTTTATCCTTGATTGCAATTCCATTTTTATTAGTTGAGAACTGTTTCCCTTTTCCGGCTTTAATGCTTTCGATGCTGTGTCAGCCATGCGGAGGTGCTTCAAAATGAGACTTGCAACAACTTCATCTAATCATAAAATTAGTCAAATAAAATAAACCAGGGGTCTTCCAACTTGGCCCCTTCATGACTTGTGGACTTCAACTCCCAGAATTCCTCAGCCAGGCACGCACGCTGGCTGAGGAATTCTGGGAAGTTGAAGTCCACCAGTCATGAAGGGGCCATAGTTCCCCCATGCTGGCTGAGGAATTCTGGGAGTTGAAGTCCACAAGTCATAAAAGGGCCAAGTTGGAAGACCCCTGGTGTAGTGTCACTCAGAGCAGTTTCTCAAGCTTGGGAACTTGAAAGTGTAGGTAGGTAGGTAGGTAGGTAGGTAGGTAGGTAGGTAGGTAGGTAGGTAGGTAGGTAGATAGATAGATAGATAGATAGATAGATAGATAGATAGATAGATAGATAGATAGATAGATAGATACGTGCGGTGGAGGGGACAGTGGCCTTTGCGTCACGCGAAATGCACCAAGGCAGGTCAAATTCAAGATCGCTGGGGAAATGTGGCCTGGCCTTTCTCACATAAAATAGAAGTGGGGAAATAAGAGGCAGTCCTCGACTTACGACCGCAACTGAGCCCGTTTCTGTTGCTGAGGGAGACATTTCTCACAGGGGTTAGGGTTTTACGACCTTTCTTTGCCACAGTTGTTAAGCAAGACACGG